>JAJPUD010002208.1:243607-330036 GCA_023553655.1 Myrmecobius fasciatus | reverse complement strand
ACACACACACACACACACACACACACACACACACACACACACACACACAATCTGTCCGGCACTTTTATTTCAAGGATTAATGATGAAACATTTAATCCTCAAAAGTTGAGGATTAAACCATTTTAATAAATACAAGTTTAAAGTCTAAGAGAGTCTCTAGGAGACTTCTAAATAATTTTAGAGAATTTCTAGGTTACTGAAGATAAATAATCAGGTAACACATACTTTCATTTTCTGCAAGCCCATTAGAGAAAAAAAATGTAACAAATAAATGTGAGTAAACCCATATCTAAAAATCTTTCCTTTTTTTCCTCCATAAGGTCATGAAAAAAAATCAGTTGAGGATACACTCTAAAACTAAAGGCTAGAGTTTTGGAGGCAAGGAAGAGCTTCATTATCTTTTACCCTAAACTTAGCCCTCTTCTAAATGTCCTTGAAGGCACCACCATCCTTCTAGTCTCCCAAAGTTATAATCTCTGAATTATTCTCAACTCCTCATTCTCCTTCAACCTTATATATCTAACTTGCCAAGTCTTGCTCTTTTTACTTTTACATCTTTTAATATGGCTCCTTTTCTTCAATAGTACAGCCAGCATTTTAATTTAGGCCCCTATAACCTCTTGCTTAACTTAGCTTTTCTTGCAAAAGCCTCTTAATTGGTCTCCCTTCTTGGAGACTCTAATTATTGCTATACATTCTCTACTTAGTGGTAAAAGTGATTATCTTAAGTGACAATATCAATCCCCTACAAAAGCAAACTAAACTTGTTTAGCTTTTAAAGGTTTCACAACCTGGTCCTGAGCTATCTTTCCAATCCATCCCCCCTGCCACCCCGCCAAAAAAAAAAAAAAAATCATCCTTCTTCCACTCTCCCCTCAAACTGATTTTTTCTCAGTTCTTCACAGACCTCTTCATCTCCATGACTTTGCAATGGCTGTTGCTCATGTGTATAATGTTTTTATCTCTTTATCTTTACTTTAAAGAATCTCTTTTACGGAATGAAGTCATAGTTTAAGTATCACCTGCCACATGAAGGCTTTCTTAATCCCCATCCCCCACTGCTAGTGCCCTCTTCCTCCCAAACTAGTGATTTGTTTTCATGCTTAGCTTTTGTATACTTGGATAAACATACTTCTTGCCTCCTTCATTAAAACGACAGCTCCTTGAGAGTAAAAACCAATTCAGCCTTTTTACGTGTTTGCCCCATCCCAAGTACAGACCTTGGCATAAAGCAGTGCTTAATAAATGTTTTTTGTACATGTAGTGGATATCCTGCCATCTAGGGGAGGGGTGGGGAGTAGGGGGGAAAAATTTGTAACAGAAAGCTTTGTAAGGGTTAATGTTGAAGAATTACCCATACATGTTTTGCAAATAAAAAATATTAATAAAAAAAAGTTTTTTGTTGGACTGAATGCAAAGCACATTTATAAATGCTGATCATGTACTAGTGAGGGCATAAATACTTCATGATCAAATGCAGAAAAATTAAACATGTCTCTTACATGCCCACAATACAATAAAAACTTTAATCACTAATGGGTCTTAAAACAAAAGATTCCAACTTAAATGGAAACCAAAGAATTAAATACTAAAGGGTGGTGAATTGAAGGCAAAATCATGGGGAAAAAATTTTCATTTAAAAAAACTATCAATTGGGCCTTCTCTGATTTTCCTGCTCACCATAACAGCTATTCCAAACATTTTATTCTCTCCTCAGAGGGGAAAAAATTGGTGCTAACTGCATCAATTATCTTTTAATCTTTGAAATAAGCAAGTATTTGTAAAGTTCTTAGCATATTATCTAGCACATAGTACACATTTAAAAAATGCTTGTTCCCTTCCCCTAAGGACATCACTTCATCCTTCTCTGAAAAATGTTGAATCCATTCACCAAGAACTACTTCTTTTATCTCATATCCCTCTTTCATTATGCTCTAGTATCTCCCTTTACTAGTTTCTAAAGATGAGATGAGATGGCCATTCTGCTTGCCAAGGCCAACACTTCTGCAAGTAACCTTGACCCAATTCCCTCCAATCTTTTCCATTTGATTTCCTAGACCATTATTCCTCAATCACTAATCTTAAAATTCTTCACCAACTGCTTCCCAAATATCTACAAATATATTATGTCTCAACCATTCTTTGCTCTTACTAGGATGCTCCATGCCAGCTCTACTTTATTTTTGTTAAATTACTTGAAAAACCTATTTATATTTGTCACCCTCTACTTTCTCTCCACACTTTTAAATCTTTTGCAAATGAACATCTGACCTCATCTTTTAACTGAAACTGATCTAATCTAATCACCTTTATTTAATTTAATTGTCATTCTTCTTGACCTCCCTAAGGTATGTGATACAATCTTGACTTCTGTGTGAATTGGATTTGAGCGGGGCAAAGTTGTACAAAATGATCAGTGTCACTCTCTCTTCCAGAAACACTTTAGTCCAGTGGGAAGATAAAAGATTGGATGAATGGTGATGACCTCAAATGCATGGGATGTCTGACCAATCTCCAAAGTTCCATATTGCCAGCGTCAGCTGTCTTCATGGGCTTTTGAATAAATTGTTCTTATCCATCCGTTCTGCCACCAATGGGTTTGAGGTCTGTTTTGTTACCCTCACCCTGGTGTTAAATCAGTCCTCTGCCAAAAGAGTTTCTAGGTGTGGCTTTTGTACATGGTATAGGCTTCCTGGGGCTACAGATGAGAGTTGCGTGAAGACAGACACCAAAGGTGGATAAAAGCCCTGAAAAGAGCTCAATATGCCCTTACATCAGAATTCCTTCTCCCTGAACACCCCATATATATGTAACTTAACCCATCTTTATTCTTATACATCCAACATATCACTACAATTATGAAGGCCAAAGTGGTAACTGACAGGAATATACCTTTTGAATCTTGATCATAAAGCTACCCCAAACCTTTCACTAGTATGTTGCATATCTGGAATTTCTTAGTTTACTAATCTAATTTAGATAAACATCCAGCCTGTAGGCCACAAAAATTGTTTGGTCTAATCCTGCCAAGGCAACCACAGGTAAACGATAAGCTGAAAGCTCTCTACAGCAATCTTCCACTGCTTAAGTTAAGTTAGTAATTTTATATAGCCCTATTCTAAGAATTCATCTTAACCACTGTGCTAAAGCCTTTCAGAGAACGAAGTTTGTCTTCAAGCGTTTACAATCTGGTAAAAATAATAAACAAGTGGCATTATACATGAAGGACAGTAAAGAATAGGCAACACATATATAAGGTAAATTTTGATTGTGGGCTCAGAAATTGGATGCCTGTTTTCCAAGAATCTATCCAATTAAAGTGATGAAAAATTTTTACTCACTTATCTACAAGTATAGAGGAAGTTTTATCTACTTCGTTGCTGAGCCATTTCAGTCATGTCCAACCCTTTGCAAATCCATTTGGAGTCCTCACAATAAAGATAATGGAGTGGTTTGCCATTTATTTCTCCAGTGAATACATTTTGTCAAGCAATAAGAGGTTAAATAACTTGCCCAGGTTCACATAACTAGGATGTATTTGAACTGAGTTCTTCCTGACTCTAGGCCGAATGCTCTCTCCACTCACTGGCTGCCTAATCTGCATAAATGATCAAATGAGATAGTCCCTGTAAACTATTTTGTAAACATTAAAGTGCTATCTAAATGTGAGATTTTATCACATTCAATGTCAGTGAAAATAGTACCTACCAATAATGAAATCAAAAGATTCTTGAAGTAGAATAAGAATTTCTATATGTATAAGAAGGAAAGCTTAAGAAGTGGAAGGGTAGACAGAGTAAAATTAAATAAAAATGTCTCAAATTTGTCCTTTTTTCTGGGTAAGCAGTCTTTTCATAAAGCTTTAGGTGTTCTCTTTCTTCAAATCCATTCTAATCTATACAACTAGTAATGCTTTATTAAGCTATTGTGGGGAATTCAGGAGAAATAAAAGATGTTTGAATATAACATGATGCCTTTTCCCATTACATAAAAAATTAAAATTTCTGCCTTTACAGAAAATTTTTCAAGACAAAATGACAAGAAAGATCTTTCTACATTTATTCTACATAGGTAACCATGATTTCTGCAAAAGCAAAAAGAAATTAAATGTAATCATATGCTAATGCATGTAAATGTATGAGTGTTCTTTTTAAAAAAAATGATAATTTTCTTTCAAACATTTTTCCTTTTGCATTACTTTTCAGTTTCTACTACCAAATAAGGAGCTCATTCATATGAGAAACAGAAAAGCTGGTAATTTTTTTAACCATGATAGCTCTGATAAGAAAAGCAGGTGTTCCTCAGAAAGATTTTTAAAATACAATTAAATATGTGTGTGTGTCTAGATATCAAAATAAAGGGAAGAAGGGCAGATTGATCTTAGAAATCTTTCTTAGACATAAAAAGCTAATCAACAAAATTTTTAAATGAACTATACAACAATTAGGTAACAAATCACAACAAATAGGTAACAAAAAATTATCAGAATTCATTATCACCAGTTACATGCTTACAGAATTCACAACAAAATAAATAGGCTCAAAAATATAAAATGCACAAACAAAATAAAAAACACTTAAAGGATAGGAAATATTTGTATCAAATTTTTCTGGTAAGAATTCATTTCAAAGTCATTTCCCTAAGTAATCCAGAAATATAAATAAATTGTTCCCAAAAGAACGGCATACTACTAAGAACTACATGAAAGAATGCCTTACATTACTAATAAGAGAAATATAAATTGAAATAAATCAGAAAATTGGAATCAATGATGAAATATGGGAAATCAATACTGGAGTTATCTAATGACAAATATACTTCTTTATTGATATAACTATGAAATTGGTACAACTGTTCTTTATTTTTCAGAAAAATATCTTAAAAATTAATTTCTGTTCCTTTTATTTTAAAGAATGGAATACTACAGATGTAAAATGTTACAGGCACTTTCACACAAGGCTGTTATAACATTAAACTATTCCCTCCCCTCACCCATGTCATCCCCATCTTTCCCCCTCCCCTCCAACTATACACACACCTATCTTGTTCTCATACTTTGTACTATCTGGTCTATAATTTGGTATATATTTTCTCTAATTTTGTTTTTGCTACAGAATTAGCTAAATAGGGTTCCTATGATAAATACTATGTGTTCATTGTTGAATTGATATTGTTGGGAATAAAGTCATTTTAGATAGTCATCCTGCTTCACCCAATATTGATAACAAAGCAATCATAAATTACACTGAATCTGATCATTCCCCCTAGTTGAACAATATTTAGGAAAACAGATAAAATACATTCCTAGTCTGGTAACCCCTTATCTCTGAGAAAAAGAGAGCAGCTTTTGACCCATAACTTCCTGCTTCCTCCCCAGGAAGGACTGAAAGTGTACTCTGGAGAAATTTCAGGGGAGAAGAGGTTGGAAATATCTAATCTACTTCCCTTTCACAATCCATCACAGAAAAAGCTATCTATACTCAAGTCATTACTTCCTCTCACCTCAGTCACTTCTTACAATCTGATTTCTGACTTTACAACCCAACTAAAATTTCTCTTTCCACAGTTATCACTGATCTCTTTATTATTAAATATAATGGCCTTTTCTTATCCCTATTTCTTGAGGAGTCTGCATGATATCAAACTTCATGATATGACTTAATTTCCAGGGTTCTTATCCTTGTCCTGGATTTTCCATCATTTAATTAATCAATCAGTTGCAAAGTTAAATTGTTTTGGTTCTATCGAATTCATTCCCTTGTCTCTCCATTCCACCACCTTTGTTCAGGATTTCATCATCAAAGAGACAATTTGACAACTGAAAGGAAGTTAATAAGACATCTAATCTAGCACATAAGTGAAAATGATTGCCATCAGCATAATCAATTATATTAATAACAAATATCATAACAAAAACAACAAAAATCCTATGATTATCTCAATAGATGCAGAAAAGGCATTTGGTAAAATCCAACACCCATTCCTATTAAAAAAACTAAGGTGTATAGGAAAAAATGGGCTTTTCCTTAAAATGATTAGGAGCATCTACTTAAAACCATCAGCAAGCATCATGTAATGAAGACAAACCAGAACCATTCTCAATAAGATCAGGAGTGAAACAAGGCTGCCCACTGTCACCTTTACTATTTAATATTGTGTTGGAAATGTTAGCTTTGGCAGTAAGAGAAGAAAAATAGATTAAAGGAATTAGAGTCAGTAATGAGGAAACCAAATTATCACTCTTTGCAGATGACATGATGGTATACTTAGAGAACCCTAGAGACTCAACTAAAAAACTACTAGAAACAATTCACAACTTTGGCAAAGTAGCAGGATTCAAAATTAATCCACATAAATCATCAGCATTTTTATATATTACCAACAAAGTTCAGCAGCAGGAGATACAAAAAGAAATTCCATTCCAAATAGCAGATGATAGGATAAAATATTTGGGAATCTATCTGCCAAGGAAAAGTCAGGAACTATACGAATTAAACTACAAAACACTTTCCACACAAATAAAGTCAGACCTAATCAGTTGGAAAAACATCAAGTGCTCATGGGTAGGCCGAGCAAATATAATAAAAATGACAGTACTACTCAAACTAATTTACTTATTTAATGCCATACCAATCAAACTCCCAAGAAATTATTTTACAGATCTAGAAAAAGTAGTAGCAAAGTTCATTTGGAAGAACAAAAGGTCGAAACTTTCAAGGGAATTAATGAAAAAAAAAGGGGGGGGCCAATGAAGGTGGCCTTGCTGTACCAGATCTAAAACTATATTACAAAGCAGCAGTCATCAAAACCATTTGATATTGGCTAAGAAATAGAGTAGTCAATCAGTGGAATAGGATAGGATCACAGGACAAACTAGGCAATAACTATAGTGGTTTAGTGTTTGATAAACCCAAAGACCCCAGCTTTTGGAATAAGTACTCACTATCTGACAAAAACTGCTGGGAAAATTGGAAACTAGTGTGGAAGAAATTAGGGCTTGACCCACACCTAACACCACATACCAAGATGAGATTGTAAATGGGTTCATGATTTAGATATAAAGAGTGATATTATAAGCAAATTAGAGGAATATAAGATAGTTTACCTCTCAGACCTGTGGAGATGGAATAAATTTGTGTCCAAAGAAGAATTGGAACTCTTAAATGAACACCAGATAGATAATTTTGACTATATTAAGTTAAAAAGGTTTTGTACAAACAAAACTAATGCAAACAAGATTAGGAGGGAAGCAATACATTGGGAAATCATCTTTACATTTAAGAGATCTGATAAAGGCCTCATTTCTAAAATATATAGAGAATTGTCTCATATTTATAAGAATTCAAGCCTCTCTCCAATTGATAAATGGTCAAAGGATGTGAACAAATAATTTTCAGATGATGAAATTAAAACTATTTCTAGTCATATGAAAAGGTGCTCCAAATCACTATTGATCAGAGAAATGCAAATTAAGACAACTCTGAGGTACCACTACACACCTGTCAGATTGGCTAAAATGACAGGAAAACATAATGACCAATGGTGGAGGGGATGTGGGAAAACTGGGACACTGATACATTGTTGGTGGAACTGTGAATGGATCCAACCATTCTAGAGAGCATTTTGGAACAAAGCTCAAAAAGTTATCAAACTGTGCATACCCTTTGACCCAGCAGTATTTCTATTGGGCTTATATCCCAAAGAGATCTTAAAGGAAGGAAAGGGAACCACATGTGCAAGAATATTTGTGGCAGCCCTTTTTGTAGTGGCTAGAAACTGGAAACTGAATGGATGCCCATCAATTGGAGAGTAGCTGAATAAATTATGGTATATGAATGTTATGGAATATTATTGTTCTATAAGAAACGACCAGCAGGATGATTTCAGAGAAGCCTGGAGAGACTTGTATGAACTGATGCTGAGCAAAGTAAGTAGAACCAGGAGATCATTATACACGGCAACAAGACGACTATATGATGATCATCTCTGATGGACATGACTCTCTTCAACAATGAAATGTTTCAAACCAATTCCAACTGTTCAGTGAAGAAAGCCATAAACACCCAGAGAGAGGAATATGAAATGTGGACCACAACATAACATATTCATGCTCTCTATTGATGTTTGCTTGCATTGGGTTTCCTTTCTCAGATTTTTTTTTCTTGTACATACGATTTTTCTTGCACAGCAAGATAAGTGTGGAAATATGTATACATATATTCTATTTGTCAAGTATTTTAACATAATTAACATGTAGTGGACTTCCTGCCATCCAGTAGAGGGGTAGGGATTAGGGGGAAAAATTTGTAACAGAAAGCTTTGTAAGGGTCAACGTTGAAGAATTACCCATACATATGTTTTACAAATAAAAAGCTTTAATAAAAAAAAGAAATTGATTCCCACTCCAACAAACATAACGTGGTTGGTTTAGCCTCTGTTTAAAGATAACCATATGAGGGACCCCACTGTATTCATGAGTGACCCATACTATGTCTTGACAGTTCTAGTTTTTAAGGAATTTTTTTAATTCAAGGCTAAATTTGTCTAATAACTCCCACCCTGAAGCCAAAGAGAACAGATCTAATTCCTCCTCCACCACAGCCCTAAAACCACTTGAACATGGATCTCATGTGTCTCAAGTTTTTGCAGTGTATACATTTCCAGTTTCTTTAACCAATACTCATAAGTCAAGAAGTCAAAGCCCTTCATTCTCCTATGATCACTCTACTATGGATAGCTACTATCCAGATAATAAATGTCTTTACTGAACCATCTCACTGGGAACTTAATACTCTAGGTGAGGACAGTAAAGCACAAATAAGACTAGCATCTTCTTATTCCTAAATGGTGGTGTCACTTTTAATGCAGCCCAAGTTGCATTAGCTTTTTGGCCTGACCCCATCATCCTGCTGACAATAACCATACTTGTGAATGATTTCTTGTAACTAAATCCAAGAATTACATTTATTCCTACTGAATTTCATCATGTTAGATTTAGCTCAATGCTTTAGACTGTCAAGATCCACTTAAATCTTGACTATTATCCCTCCAAGTTTGAAGCCATGTACATCCCATTTTGGCATCACATTTGGCAATATAATAATGGAAAAACATTGGTCCATAATGTTTTCTGTTTTGGCTCTTCTTGGCTTAGGTATCAGCACTATATTTGTGTCATAAAAGGAATTTGGAATTACTTGTTATTTAACTGGTTAGTAGAATTCACTTGTAAATCCATTTGGTCCTAGAGATTTTTCCTTAGGGAATGCAATGATGATGTGTTGGATTTCTTTTTCTAAAACAAAGTCTTAAATTTAAGTATTTTATTTCTTCTTTTCTTAATGGGGGCAAGTTATATTTTTGTAAATATTTAACCACTTCACTTAGATTGTCAGATTTATTAGCATACAGTTGGGCAAAATAGCTCCTAATTAATTATTGCTTTAATTTCCTCTTCACTGGTGGTGAATTTACCCTTTTCATTTTTAAAACTGTTAATCTGGTTTTCCTTTCTTTTTTTAAATCAAATTAACCAAGAGTTTGTCATCTTATTTTTTCATATAGTTTTCTTACCTTTATCAATCTTAATTTAAATTTAATTTTATTATTCTCCCACCTAATTTTCAGAATTTCTAATTTGGCATTTAATTGGGGATTTGTAATTTGTTCTTTTTTTTTAAGGTTTTTTTTTTTAGTTGCATGCTTGCATGCTCAATTTATTCACTGATCTTCTCTCTTTCTCTATTTTTTTTCATGTAAGCATTTAGAAATATAAAATTTCCCCTAAGTAGTACTTTGGCTGCATCTCATAAATTTTAGTATGTTGTCTCATTACTGCCATTCTTTTTGATGGAATTATTGGGGGTTCCTATGATTTGTGGTTTGTCATCACCCTTTATTATAAGTAATTTTTATTGCATCATGATCTAAAAAGGATGTATTTGATATTTCTGCCACCTTTCTGCATCTGACTATGAGATTTTTGTGCTGTACTGCAGAGCAAATTTTTGTGTACATGTCATAGTTAACTTTTGGATGCCTTTTAGTTCTAAATCTGTAACTGTATTAGATGAGGAAAACAGAAGTGAGAATATTCCATGGAGAGGAGAAGGGACTTAATTGCTATCTTAAACTACAAAAGACAGAAGTTAGACAGAAAGAGATACGGAACAGATTCATGGAGACAGATAAAAAAAAAAAAAAAAAAAAAAAAAAACTTGTTTCATGTGTCAAGAAGCGACCTCAGGTATCTTTTTAGAGATTATGATTTTGAATTTTTTCCATTCTTGAGAGTAAGCATATATAAAATTTTAATATAACTATCCTTGAATTGAGTGATCTCTCATCCAAACAGTTGTAGTTTTCTTTTCCTGAGGCAATTGGGTTTGAGTGACTTGCCCGCCGTCACAAGGAAATGTTCAGTGTCTGAGGCCACATTTGAACTCAGGTCCTCCTGACTTCAGAGCTGGTGTTCTTTACACTGCACCACCTAGCTGCCCCTAAACTTCAATTTTTAAACAAATAAACACATGTTAAGAAAACTCCTTTAACCCTCCTGAACCTCAGGGCAGTTATGGAGTTTTTATAATTCAAGTATTTTAGTTAGACTTCATAAACAATGAATTATATTGCAACTATATCTATAGAGAAGAAAGTCATTGACATTCCCTTTGTACTACAATGCATTTATATTTACACACACCCACACCCACTTTTTGACAATTGTAAAGTATATTGCATAAGTTCTTTTTTCAGAACTGTTAAGTATGGTCAAAGTAGTCATTCAACAAGCATTTATTACATATCTACTGTGTGGCAGACAATACGTTTTAAAAAAAATTAGGGATATAAAATTAAAAAAAACAATCCTTGCTCTTAAGGAACATAGAGTGTAGTATATGGATTATCTCCATTTCACAGACCATAGGTCTGAGGCTCACAGGGTTTAAGTAATTTACTTACTAAAATCGGGAAGCTAGTAAAAGGTAGGAATAGGGACTTGAACTCAGGTCTTATGATTCAAGTCTAAGGCTGTCCAATAAAACATGTTAGCAGAATTAAGCAGACCTAGAGATTTAACAGATTTTTTTTTATGATTATTGCAAAATCATCATGTGGCCTGATTGCTTTAAACTTCAGAATTTTTTAAATTTAAAATTATATAAATCAATGAAAGGAAAAATCCTTAAAAAATCAAGGACACTTTTATTCTAAAACATAAGTATAGTTTAACAGATATATTTTTTAAAATAGTACATAATATTTTTAGAATGAAAAGCATAATATATATGAAACTATCCACTTAAAATTAATATGTAGCCTCACTGTGCATAATCTTATTAATTAATCTCTGCAATAAAAGCTCTCTAAAGAAACTATCAAAATAGAACATATGGTGTCTGTACTATGGTCAAGAATGCCATTTTAGGAAACTGAAAATGTAAAACTTAGAAAAATATTCTCCAAATGGTCAAGAATAAATCTAAATTTTACAAAAGTAGATATCACATTCATAACCCCTTGCTTTACTCAGAGGCAGTGTTCCTATGAAAGTAGGGACAACAAATCTTTTCCAATGTTTTCTAAAAACAAATTCTAGTACATTTAACATAATCTCTAACATCCCTTGATTCCTAGGCTGCTCCCTTCCCAACTTCTTCCAGCTAAGAGTGTCTTTGAAGCCAGGATAAAGGCATTGAGGGATTGGAAGATCATACAAGTTGAAAAGTCTTCAATCAGATAGAAAATTGCTATTTAACTATCATCAATTAATACTTATTTTTAAAGTTATCAAAACAGTTACTTAGAAAGTCTCAAAATTTAAGAGTTTAAAGATAGATTTTAAATTCTAAAAAAAAATCCAGTTTAAATTGTGTCAGGATCAATTCAGTAACTATTGAATGTCAAATTAAAATAATTAATTTGTCTGGATTTTAGTTAGCTTTAGTATTTATCTTATATAATCATAAGGTCTTTAGATTTAAACATAGAAAGGCAGTAACAAAACAGAAGAATTAAAAGAAAAAAACACAACTGCAATGAAACCTTAATGGCTTAAATAAGAATTAGTTTTTAAAAGATTATTCTATTCTAGCCTTATGTGTTTTGTAAACTCTTCTATTTAGTCCCATAAATACTACATTTTTATACAGAATGTATTTAAAAAATGCTACTCATAGATAGGTTTTTACTTCAAAGGAAACAAAATACTCAGACTATGATATCAACGACAATGACAATCACTCTGACCCTTTAACACTAATAGAAAAATTTTACATTAAAAGCTAAGAAGATTACTAGTTAATTCTTTTATCCTCATTAATGAATTTTCAAAGTCATCCAAGTAAATTTTTAAAGCTGCCATTTCCCTTGTACAAAAATAATTTCCATGATACCATATACTGTTTGAGAAAACATATCAGTATTAGTCTTTGTTACAACTTCTATATAGCAAAATGGTTGAAGGAAAAATTCAATAATTTATCAGAAATGTCATATTTCTATATTTTGTATCATAAAAATTTTTAAATAAAATTCTTTCCTATTTTAGCAGAAAAATGTAACTTCATATTCCCAAAACCCATAAAATTCTTTTAGCTGCTATTTCCACTTAATTTGCTAATTAAAATGACTAATTCAGGCTTAAAATAACCACACAATCAAATTTACTACACTATTATTTTTCTATATTATAAAAGTATAAAAACAAACTAACCTGAATATGCTAATTCAAGCAGAATGTCCACAATTTCAAAAGTAAAATCTCATTTTAAGGATTTTTTTTTCTTTTCCCTGCATCTGATAGAAATTAACTCAATATCCAAAAGCTAGCATAACAAACAATAGCATTAATTTGTCACACTGGGAAAATATAATAATTCTTTTAAAACAACACCCACCTTTAGATATATTCCAGAAAGACAAGTTGTTGCTGTATTTACTCACTAACATGGACTGGTTTACTTGATAGCTTTCCTTCTTACTTGCAATGAAACTCCCGGTTTTTGTTTGTGTGTGTGTGTGTGTGTGTGTGTGTTTTTGAGAAAGTGAATCTACAACAAAGCCCAGGCGGCAGCGCAAGCTGAAACACTAGCAAATGGGGAAGCAGCTATTTGCATTTGTTGATTTAGGGGGGGAGGGAGGAAAGGGAGGAGGGAACTAAGGAGACTGCTAAAGTAATTCGCATATTGTCTGCTGGCTGTATTGACAGTGATCATCAGTCACCTGCTCATACTTCCTTCACCCCTGCCTTCAGAGAGAGACCAAAGGTTACACTGGGTCACAGAATCTGGAAAGAAATGAGAAAACATGCAAAATCTAGCAGCCAACCCACTGCATCTGTAGACAAAGTTATCCCCGCTGGACCACATGTTCCAAAAACTAAGACATTTTAATAGTCTCAAGAGAACTTGTTAAAATATATCATTGAAAAGAAAAAAACCCTAGTCTCTGTTTGCAATTATTACAAAATTTAACTATAATATTTTAAACAAAAAAGGACAATTTTTCCAAGATACTTCTTTGCATCACAATAGCCTTCTAATTTACACAAGTAAACCATTTGTTTCAAGCTGCTTTAATGAAAAAGAAAATATCAACTGTTTTAAATTTCAAGGATTTTAGGAGAATCATTGGTTACAAACACCATCTTATTTATACTCAACATGAATGGTAATAATCCTTCAATGAATTTCAGTATTACTGAATATACATGGAGGGATTACTAATTTCAATAAATGCAAAAAAAACCTAAATATTTTTAAATGTGCTAGAAACATAACTTGGACTCTCAGTTAAGAAAATTAAACAAACATCCTTTTCTGCAAAAAATAATTAGACCTCTATTACTTCTGATTTCTTATGCCATACATGCAAAAGGGTTTAAAAACATTGCTTTATATTATGTATCTCCAAATGGTTTTAGACACATTTCTAATAAGACTATAAAACAAAAACACTGGTGAAAGGGAAGTAATAGAGTCTATCCTCAAAAAAAAAAAAAAAAAAAAAAAAAAAACAAAAATAATGACAAATCTTCCACATCCATAATATTAAAATTTTGGAATGAGGTACAATGAAAATGATGATCTATTTTTACCTCTTAATTTTTTTTAAAAAAAGAATAGTGTTAGTCATGGCATTTTAGCTTTATCTTTAGAAAAAAAATCATGTGAAAGAAAAATGAAATATTTTCCTGTTTATTTAAGGAAAGAAAGCCTTGAAATATTTACTTAAGGAAAGCCAAGGAGACAAAGCTTTCTGAACATTTTAAATAAGAAAACATTCCAAGGAGGTTTATTAGATATATATGTTTTCATGCACATTAATTGATATTTCATTGAAAAAATGTTACACATATATTGAGTTTCAACTTTTTTAAAAGCAAGTTTTCCATTTAATTAACACATTCAAGGAATTGAAATAGCTCAAAGAATAACTTTTCCCTCTAAATCTAGGGGAAAAATACATGACAATTTTTAAAGGTATATTTTGGTCAGAAAATAATAAAAAAAATTAATAAGAACTTAAAAAGAAATAAAAATTTTAAATTATTCAAATAAAACATATGCATCTCACTACATGACTCATTCCATTTATCATTAGAGATTTAACTGGCTCAAAAAGCAAAATCTTAGTTTTATAAACATTGCATTAATCAAGGGCCTTATATGTTAATTATATTAGGTATTCCTGTTTATAACAAATTCTCCACAAAATTATTTCTGAGGAAATTGTTTTTCCTCCTAAAATTTAAGTTATATTCTCACAAAAAAATCCCATCACTGATTAGGCCAAAATGATAGCCTAATAACAAATAGGAGGACAAATAGGAGGACATGTTAGTAGCCACATTTTCCTCACTTCAGGTTTTTCCCTCCTCTTCTTTTTCCCAGTCCAACATCCCTTTCTATCAGAGGAATTTATCATATGCCCTTGGGGTTCTCCCACTTCACACTCAAAGCATCTGGAATTTTGCTTCTCTGCTTGAAATCTTTAAGTATATTTAGAGTTTCTGAAAAAAGACTACAAAAATCACATTTTGTCATTATGTCCTACCATATACACCACCAAGAAAATCAATTAATTTTGAACTGTTATGTTAACATAGAACAAATTTCAGCTCACTTTATCAATTGTTAGTCCTATTATATAAAACACGCTTCATAAATAAAAAATATGGCTTATCTGTAAAGCATTTTAATAGAAAACTAGAAAAATGGACATATAAATTGGTGTAGAACAATAATACTGTTATAAATGCAGGGAAAATCTGTATTTGGAATATACAGAAAAAATTTACATCGGGAATATTTCAAGAAAAGTGTTTCATCTTGTCCAAAATATAACTGCTAAGGAAGCTAAAAGTAATCTAATTTCTTATCGTGTACATAAAATCCAGAGGGAAAAAAAAAAATCTAGGTTTAAACTGCTTGCTTACGGGGTTTTTTTCTTTTTTAGAATACAAGTTAATTTTAAGATATTTCTAAGCCTATTTCTGTTCTTAAATTATGCAACTTCTTCAACCTCCCGATTTGTTAGAAAATTTGAAGGAACTGCGTCAGATAATTTGTTAAGTATTATGAAAGAAATAATTGTTTTAGAGTACTGAATTTTATACTACTAGTAAACATGATATATTTTAGTATTCCATATTTGTAAATAATTTCTTCACAAGGTAAAGGAAAAAATTAGGAAATAGGATCTTCAATTCTGTGAAAAAGGAAAATATATTTAATAGCAAGCAAAACTTAGGTTGAACTTGATTTTAATTATAAATTAGCATTGGTATTTAAAGAGTAAATTTTATTTTATTTTTTAAAGAGCAAATTTTAGCATGACATTAACAGCATCCTAGAGTATGGAAAAATGAACTGCTTTTCCTTCACAGATGCCATAATTTTAAATAATATGAACAAATCTTCTAAGATGCCACAGAGCACAGAAGCAAAGGGACTTAAAAAGTTGAGGAGTTATTAACTAAAAGGGAAGGAAAAAAAAACCAAGCCAAAGAAATTCCACAGTAAAGTCTTTTTTTTTTTTTAAATTTCAGATTTTCTACTCAAATTTCTGTTTTCCTACTGGATTTTTCTATCAATGGTCTAGATAACACAGCTCTGTCCTCTGTGTGCCTTTGAAATCATTTAACCATTGGTAATCAAAAACAGCTGTTGGAGAAAGTTTTGAAATGAATTATATAGGTTTTTGTTACTGTACTACTCACTTTTTCAAGCTTTTCGGAATTAAAATTACATTTTGCTTAATGTCAAGTCACAATGAAAAGAGCTTAAGTCACTTGAACAATACCACATTTTTTTTTAAAGGATTATCCAGTTGAATATTCACTCTTCATTAATTGTCTGGAAGCATTTAAAAGTGCTATTCTGAATTTTAAGATCTAAAATAAAAATAATTACAGATAGTTTGGCAAGTAAATATTAATGTAGTCGTATTATGCTTATGAAACAGTAAATAACAAAAAAGTAAATTTAACAATTTAAAATTTCTGATGTAATTTCAGTTTCCTTTTCTCTCTCACCACCTACAAATTTCATGGGACAGTAATATTAAAAACATATTTACTTTAAAGTTTTCCATATCTTAAAAAAACAAACAAAAATTTGCAATCAGTTCATGTTTGGCTCTTCAAATTTTTTGACGTGGGGGGGGAGGGGGGGGGAGAAGGAGGAAGGTAATTTTTTAAAGTGGGAGAGGGCTTGATGGAAAGTTAAGAGTTTGATAAAGAACCACCAGCTTAAGCTGACAAAGTGCCACACCAAATGAGGAAGGATCTGAAGACATCAATCTAACACACCAGGGAGCCTGCACTTTGCAAGTCAAAACAGCCTGGTGTTTCAATACCCTCTTCACAGGTCAAATAAAGAGCAGGTTGATAAACTGAGACATTACCCTACATACCCCAATCTCTCCAGCAGAGGGTCTGGAAAAGCCTTTAAATTAAAATGTTGAACCTTTTTTGTACTATGGAACCTTTTAGGCAGTCAGACTGATGAAGAAGCCTATAAATCTCTTAGAATAATGTTTTCAAATACATATGGTTTATAAAGGAACCCAATTACACTGAAATAAAGTTAATAATATTGAAAATAAAAGAAATCCACAGAATTCAATTACAAGACTTCTAGTGGAGCACAGTTAGCTGCTAATACAGTCCATATGTCTAGAACCACAGAAACACAGAACATTCAGAGCTGAAAAGGAGCTCAAATCCTACAGGATCCCTAACAAGTGGTTGTATGGATTCTCCTGGAGGACTTAAGAGTGAAGGGAAGCTGATCTCTTTAGGGTTTAATTTTTAGACTTCTACAGAAGGGAAGCTCTCATCCCTACAATAATTCACATCACCTTGAGAGAGCTCTTAATTGTTAGAAAGGTGTTTGGTTGTTTTTTTTTTAATTACAAGAAGCTGAAATATTTAATTTCTTCCAATTAATTGATCCTAATTCTACACTTTTGGGATGATGTAGAATAAATCTTAACCTGTTTCACATAACAGCTCTTCAAGTTTATCTTCAGACAGATTTCATGACCTCTCCCACTCAAACTCCCCATCTTTAATTTCTAATCCCTGTTTTCAGTTCATTTTTCTAATCCAGTTTGTCAATCATCTGATTAAAAAGCATTTATTAAACTCCTACTGTGTGCTAGGCATTGTTAGGTACTGAAGATAAAAAGGCAAATGAAACACTCTCCACTCCTACTTCTAACTAGGAAAATGACAAGTGTATATAAAATAAATACGAAAAGCTTCTAAGGTCACTTCTGCCTTAATGTCTGATAACGATGGGATTCCAACAAAAATGGTCATGGAACAAGTCATTCCTTTATAAATAAGTAAGTATATATATGTATATATATATATATATATATATATATATATATGCCATTCTTTCAGGAATTAGTATGTAGTCGATAAAATGACTTGTATATAGCTGAATAAAATATTGGAATGCAAATTCATCTTCTATAAATTTACTACAAGCAAAACATGACAACTGGAATGATCTATTTCATTTCTTTTTGTTGCATGGTTTTAATTTCTTCCACTAACTTTACGTATTTTGAAAACTTCCATCCCATATCACTTGAAGGCTATGAATATTCTTAAATTTTTAACAACTTTTCATAGAGTCAGTAAGTATTTATTAAGCAACTAGTATGTGCTAGGCATATATCTAGTAGCAGAACTGAAAACAAAGTAGAAGCTAATCAACTGGAGAATAACTAAACAAGTTATAATATGCTAATTTAATGAAACTAATTTATTGAACTATAACATAAAAGCAATTATCTGAAAGAACTGGAAGTCTTTTCAAAGATAGGAGACAATGGGTTTAGAACAAGATATGTAGAGTGTATTAGTTTCGCTGAACAGTTTTTCCTTGCCTCTTCTCTGTATTATAAGGGACTGTACCCTGGGAAGTTAGGAGAGATGGAAGCAGAGGGAAGAAAACAGGATGGGACAGAGACAGTTTCTGTCAAACACTGCAGAAAGAGGATATTTTCCTTCAGATATAATAGATACTAGTGGGTGTGTGTGTGTGTGTGTGTGTGTGTGTGTGTGTGTGTGTTTTAATACAATCAATCTAATACTTGGAGTCATGCTCTCAAACTCAAAAAGGCCTTGCTTGTCACAGTTTCAGTTCAAAAGTGAACATTTTCAGTGACATCAGGGTCTCCAAATCTTTGCTAGTAGCTCCTGGATTTCAAACTCTTATTTTATCTAAACTAGGCCTAAGAAAAAACTATAGGGTTATTTACATTTTTAATGGCTGCCCAGCCCTGATCAGCCAAGAGACTCTGAGACTGTCATCAAGATTATGTCTTTAACCAGCAGAGAAGTGAATGCCTTGTCTCAGACTCTACTCTGGGGCTGGGTTTGGAGTCTCGCTAATCCTAATTGTCTTGGAGTCAACAGTTACTTTGCCCTGACTCACCACAACACTAGAACTCAATCACTACACCAAGCTAGGAATGGGAAGAACTTCCACTGCTAGAACAGACCCCATTCAAGACCACTGATTTAGACATCAGATTCCAGTGCAATGCCTCTCCAGGCTCAACAATTGATTCTTACAGATATTCTGACCATATATCATCATTCACTACCTTGTTATCATGAGGCAAAGGAATTGCCATTGAATATGAGTTTTAGACAAGTCCCTAAGAACCTAATCACGAGGTATTTCAGACTCAGATCAAGTCTTCCTTTTTTCACACATTTCTGAGAGAACTTAATGACCTTTAGTTCATGTCTGATTCCCACTCCCCACCCCCAGTCAAATAATTTTACATCTTACCTTTTGGGTATTAATGCATGGCAACTAAGCAGGTTTTTACCAAAGTTCATAAGTCTCATATAGCTGAACTCCTTATTTAGGATGTTAGGAAAGAGAATGAGAAGAATCTTTTTTGTATGCACAGAGGTGCAGGTATTGATCTGGGGTCAGAATGCTGTGCCCTGTCCCTTAAGGATTTTGTCTCTGATCTTCAAGAGTCTAGTGGGTTGTTTTTTATAGACATGGCAATGACAGCTATAGATTTGCATGAGTTGACAGGGAGAAGTGATAGGATGAAAACAAGAAGCAACTGAATTTCCTACACTGGGTACCTGATACCCTCATCTCCCCCCCTAACCTTGGATGGAGGAGTTGTTCTCTGTTTAAACACTCAAGCTACTCATTTCTTGTTTCTTTTTTCCCTCCAAAGGAGGAAAGGCATAAGGGAGGAAAGAGAAGCCTAATCTGCTCCTTACCTACTACAAGCCCTAGAAGACCAAACTGCTCCTATACTGGCTGGCCTGATTAATGAAAGCAACTGGGGTCAGAGTAAAGCAGAAGGAGAAGGGAGTATCAGAAGTTCATAGGATAAAGAAAACAAAATCATCATCATACTTCAGATCTCATAAGAGAAAAGCATTTAGGCTAAATCTGTAATTGTAAACATTATTGTTTTTATACATTTGTAATCCCTTTTATATGAAAACCTTTTGCAGGTTTCCCTTGCTAAGTTGTTTTTTTTGTTTGTTTGTTTTTTTGTATATGCAATCTCCTACTCTAAATTGAGAAGCTCTCCCTACAAATGGGAGCTTTCTCTACATGTGAGATTCCATTTAAATGTGCTAAAACTTATCTTTCATGCATTTTACATGTTACATCTCTACCTCATATGAACAAAAATAATGTTTTTCAAAGAATAACAGTGAACATTTATTTTCTTTCCCTAGAGTTTTCGTTCCTTTTCTCAAAAGGAAAAGGAAAAATAGAATGAAGGGATTCAATAATCATAACTGAAAAAATTTTTATAGCAAGTTTCTCTGATAAAGACTTCATTTCCAAAATATATGAAGAATGGAGTCAAATTTATAAAAATAAGAATCATTTCTCAATTGAAAAGTGGCTATAGGATATGAAAAAGCAGATGAAGTATCAAAGCTATTTATAACCACATTAAAAAATGTTCTATTGATAATAGAAATGGAAATTAAAACAACTGTGAATTATCACCCTACATCTATCTGGCTAATATGACAGAAAAGGAAAATAACAAATACTATAGGGAATGTGTTAGTGGAGTTGGGAACTGATTCAATCATTCTGTAGAGTAATTTGGAACTATAACCAAAGGGCTATAATACCATGCATACTTTTGATTCAGTAATATCACTACTGGGTCTGTGTCCCATAGAGGTCAAAAATATAAAGTAAAAGGACCTCTATATGTACAACTTGTATATGCAGCTCTTTTAGTGACAAAAAAATTGGAAATGAAAGTAATGCCCTTCAATTGGGGAATGGCTAAATTGTGGTATATGATAGAAAACTACCATACTATAAGAAATTATGAGCAGGAGGCTCTTAGAAAAACTTGTAAAGACTTACATGAATTGATGCAAAATGAAATGAAGAGAACCTGAAGAACATGGCACACAATAAGAACGATATTGCTCAATGATCACTGTGAATGTTTTAGCTAGTCTAAGCAAGGCAAAGAATCAAAACAATTCTAAAAGATTTAGAATGAAAAATGCTATCCATATCAAAAAGAAAGAAATGATGGAGTCTAAATACATTTCAAAATATACTTTAAAAAAAACTTTCTTTACTGTTCTTTCTTTGGGAAGGAGGGAGCGATCCTATCTTTTCTTTCACATAACTAATACGGAAATATGTTTTATACAACTTCACATGTATAATCTATTACTAAATTTCTTGCTATCTCAGCAAAGGGGCAGGATGAAAGGGAGACATAATTTAAAGAAACATTTAAAATTGTTTACATATAACTTGGAGAAAAAACAAAATATTAAATATAGGATTTTTTTTAAAGTAATCTCTAAGAGAAAGCTACCAGCAGCTGGGAGTACTAGAAAAGACTTACTACAAATCAATGAGTCTTTGAAAGAAATAAGAAAAGCTAAGAAAACAGGTAAAGGAGAAAAGCAATCTACTTATGGGGAGGGGGGAGAATCAGTGCAAAGGTACCCAGATGGGGAAATGGGGTGTCTGGTTCTAGGAACTTCAAGTAGGTCAATGTAGCTGAATCATAGAAAGGATAGAGAGGAATAAAATGTAAGCAGATTAAAAATAGATAGCAAGGAAAATATATAGATAATTGTCTCATATTTATAAGAATTCAAGCCATTCTGCAATCGATAAATGGTCAGAGGATATGAACAGACAATTTTCAGATAATCAAATTAAAACTATTTCTAATCATATGAAAAGTTGCTCCAAATCACTACTGATCAGAGAAATGCAAATTAAGACAACTCTGAGATACCACTACACACCTCTCAGATTGGCTAAAATGACAGGAAATGATAATGATAACTGTTGGAGGGGATGTGGGAAAACTGGGACACTGATACATTGTTGGTGGAACTGTGACCGGATCCAACCATTCTGGAGAGCAATTTGGAGCTATGCTCAAAAAGTTATCAAACTGTGCATACCCTTTGACCCAGCAGTGTTTCTATTGGGCCTATATCCCAAAGAGATCTTAAAGGAAGGAAAGGGATCCACATGTGCAAGAATGTTTGTGGCAGCCCTTTTTGCAGTGGCTAGAAACTGGAAACTGAATGGATGCCCATCAATTGGAGAATGGCTGAATAAATTATGGTATATGAATGTCATGGAATATTATTATTCTGTAAGAAACGACCCACAGGATGATTTCAGAGAGGCCTGGAGAGACTTGAATGAACTGATGCTCAGTGAAATGAGCAGAACCAGGAGATCATTATACACAGCCACAACAAGACTACATGATGATCAATTCTGATGGACGTGGCTCTCTTCAACAGTGAAATGTTTCAAACCAGTTCTAATTGTTCAGTGAAGAAAGCCACATACACCCAGAGAGAGGGATATGAAATGTGGACCACAACATAACATTTTCATGCTCTCTATCAATGTTTGCTTGCATTGTGTTTCCTTTCTCAGATTTTTTTTCTTGTAGATACAATTTCTCTTGCACAAAAATGATGTGTGGAAATACGAATACATATATTCAATTTGTCAAGTATTTTAACATAAATAACATGTAATGGATATCCTGCCATCTAGGGGAGGGGTGGGGCCTGGGGGGGGAAATTTGTAACAGAAAGCTTTGTAAGGGTCAATGTTGAAGAATTACCCATACATATGTTTTGCAAATAAAAAGCTTTAATAAAAAAAAAAAAAAGATAGCAAGGGGGCAACCTGTAAAGGACTTTAAATGAGAGGTCTTTTAAGATTTCATTTTGGAAGTACAAGGGAGTTAAAGAGTTCACTCAACAGGAGAATAATGTAAACATACACTTCAGAAAAAAATCATCTGGAAACCATGCCTATAGTCTCTAAGTTATGCAAACCTTTTGACCTAATAATATTCTCTAGGGTCCATAACTCCAATAAAATTAAAGGAAGAGAAAAAGGACCCAGATTTACAGATATATTTAAAGGAGAGGTTTGTGGTTTGGTTTTTTCTTTCTTAGCTTTTTGTGGTGATGGCAAAGAAGTGAAAACTACTAATTAATTGAGTAATGGCATATGAAGATAATGAAATGCCAAGGTGCTACAAGAAATAAGAGAAACCTATGAAGACCTATAAGAATTGATTTAGAATGAAATGTGCAGAACCAAATAAACAATTTATATGACAATAATATCATAAATAGAAACAAATTTGAAAGACTCAAGTACCCTTGATCAATACAATAACTAACCACAACTTCTAGAAGATAATTATGGAATGAACTTAAAATACAGAATGACACACATTTGGACAGGGCAAATGTTTTACTTTGGGGAATAATTTTTTTTTTACTTGATTGTGGCTATTTGTTAAAAAAATTTTTTTCCCTTTTCAATTAAGAAAGGGAAGGAAGGCTATAGGGAAAGAAAATATTCACTATTATTCACCGAAAACCATTATTTTTGTTCATTGAAAAACATGGAAAAAAATGTAATCACTTCAATAGCTAAGAGAAGCATCAGAGTGGGACTCTTAAGGCAAAGAGACCAATCAGAAGGGAATTCACCACAACAGTCCAGGGAAATCCAGGGAAGAGGGACTAAATTAGAGCTACGGCTACATAAATAGACAAATATGAGAGACTCTGTGACAATAGAAATGATAAAGATTTTTTTTCCAAGAAAAAGCTTTTCAATTTTCTATACCCTTTACCTCTTAGACCTTCCTGACTTGCAATAAATCCTGACTCACATAATACCTTTTAAGTGGAGCCTTTCCTGATCCTCCTAGTTGTTGGTTTACTGCTTATAAAAATAACTATGTATACATTAATCTGTTTCCATGTTGTAGTCCTAAATTCTTTTGGACAGGGATTGTCTTTTTTTTTTTTTTTGGTCCCCAGAACATTTATATAGAGTAGTTTGTTAATAAATGCTTGCTTATTTGGATTAGATAAAAAAAACCACTGCTTATATCAAGTGTCTGCTCAACATATCCTGTAAGCCCAGACACCAGTTACTTACTAGTGCAGAAAGCTAGACTTAACTCCTCACCATCTCTATACACTTCTCTGCAACTGCAAACTCCTCTGCATCTGGAGTGACCAGACACTGAAACTGATATCACACTCCCCCGCTTATACGTGCCATGCTTCATCAAAAAGCACTAGAGAACAGAGGTTCTAATGAATTGGTTCTTTCCCCATTCTACAGGAAGGAGGCAAACTGGTAGCTCACATGTCCTTTTTCCTTAGGATTCACAATTATTGTATGCTGAAGCAAAACTTCCTTTCCCATATTCTTCCCATATTCTCATTATTCACTACCAAGAAGGAAAGAGATATTTTTATTGTACCATACCCTTATCAGAGTTCTTAGGAAAACTGTTCATTTTTGGGAGGCATGATTTAAGAGGTATACTGATAAACCTGCAGTGTTGTCTAGAGGAGTGTCAAATTGAAATGGAAATAGGGGTCATTAAATATAAGGATCTCCACAGGCTACATATTGTCTTAGAAAAGCTCAGACTTAATTTTGCTTTATATTTATGCTTCACTGTTATTTTTACTTATTCTGTTAAATATTTCCTAATTACATTTTAATGAGGGTCATGCCATATTTGGTGAGTATTGTGGGTCACATGAAACTTGTGGGATACCTATTTGATGATTCCTGTGCAGAGGAAGGCAGTCATGAGGGTGACAGGTTCTGTCTTAAAAGGATTATTGAAATAGCTAGAGATACAGCAGTGTTCCTATTGGGCTTATATCCTAAAGAGATCTTAAAGGAAGGAAAGGGACCCACATGTGCAAAAATGTTTGTGGCAGCCCTTTTTGTAGTGGCTAGAAACTGGAAACTGAATGGATGCCCATCAATTGGAGAATGGCTGAATAAGTTATGGTATATGAATGTTATGGAATATTATTGTTCTGTGAGAAACAACCAGCAAGCAGGACGATTTCAGAGAGGCCTGAAGAGACTTGCATGAACTGATGCTGAGTGAAATCAGCAGAACCAGGAGATCAATATACACAGCAACAACAAGATTATATGATGATCAATTCTGATGGACATGGCTCTCTTCAACAATGAGATGTTTCAAACCAGTTCCAATTGTTCAGTGATGAAGAAAGCCATATATATACACTCAGAAAGAGGGATGTGAAATGTGGACCACAACATAACATTTTCATGCTCTCTATTGATGTTTCCTTGCATTATGTTTCCCTTCTTAGATTTTTTTTCTTGTAGATCCGATTTTTCTTGCACAGCAAGATAACTGTAAAAATATGTATACACATATTCGATTTGTCAAGTATTTTAACAGAATTAGCATGTAGTAGACTTCCTGCCATTTAGGGGAGACTAGGGGATAGGAGATAAAATTTGTAACAGAAAGCTTTGCAAGGATCAATGTTGAAAAATTACCCATACATATATTTTGCAAATAAAAAGCTTTAATAAAATGAAAAACAAAATAAAATTTAAAAAAAAGAAATAGCTAGGGAAATTTAGATTGTCAAAAAGATCTGCAACCTTGAAGTCATCGATGACTCAACCCTTTCTTTACTCACCAAAACTTGCTGATTCCACCTCCACAGTATGTCTTCTCTCCCTACTTTTTCTCTCCATTAACATAAATGACACCCTAGTTGAGGATATGGTATCACTTTTCCGTTGGACTATGTGAATAAATAACCTAATTAGGTTCCCTGCTTCTAGTCTCGCCTCTCCAATTCATTTTCCATATAATTATAAAATTAATAGTAAATATTCCATTAAGCTTATGTTCTCTTATATTCCATGCATTATACAAATTGTTGTCCTCTTTTCCCCCTCCTTTTCCACATCCCTTTCCCATGCCTCATGTGTGGAATACATTCTCTCATCACTTCACCTCTCAGAATCCCAACCCTTCTTAGTTCACCCCTGTCACCACCTCCTCCAAGAAGACTTCTCTCATTTCCCAAGTTGTTAGTACTTTCTTTTAACTCAAATTGTCTATCTTGTATTTACTTATCTATCTGTATTATATTCTCCCAGTAGAATATAAGCCCTTCTATGGCAGGGATTATTTCATTCTGATGTATTCACAGTGCCTCTAACAATACCTTGGATATAACAAGAATTTGTTGAACTGTGCAGTATTAGTTATTTCAAATATCAATAGATAAACAGAATATCAGAATCCGTTTTCCAAATCCAAAACAAAATACTCACATATGTATGAATGCATATAATTTTATATTTAAATATGTTTAAGTAGATATACATGTATATAAATACACACATATACATTTAAACAAGTAATAATTGCTTTTACAACACCCACATCAGTTTCCAAAATGCAATTTAATCAATATTTACCAGGAGATCACTATGCCAGGCTTTGTGGAAGAAAAAAATGAATAAACAAAAATATTAAGAGATCATTTCATCTAAAACACATCCTTTAAGCCAGATAAAGGAATTGAAGCCAAGAGAAGTATAAAGAGGTTTGCCTCAAGTAACACAGCTACTTAGTTTTAATTTTTCGTGATCCTACCCATTTAGCCTAGATCCTAGGATGTTATTTAGCAATCTAAACTGTGTTCCTTACTTGACTAAATAAGTCCCATTTGGATCCTATTCTTTTCTATCTTCTGCCTGAGACCTCTTGAGACCAACTTCTGGCTTTTAAATACTGATTCTATCACTGCATCTGCACTTTGTATAAAATAATTTAAATATGTCAAAGCTATCATCTGGTCAGCCTCATCCAACCCACATGAATCTTAACCAATATCCTCTAGTTTGAGCTGATACTCAGATTCTGTGCTAAGACTTGTCCTCAGATCTCTCAATAGCCTATATTACACATAAAGCCCCTGATATATTTCATGTCTCTACACATTCTCCAGTTGGCTTCCAGGCTCATAAATGGGTTGACTGTCTGACTGCAACATACAATTTGATACTGGCTCTCCCAGACATTATACAGCAGAAAATCTTAAAAGAACTCACTACTTTGAAACAACAGAGGTTTATACCACTACTAATTGGCTTACCATTATTTCCTGGTGGTTGCAATGCATCTCCTGTTAAGCCACACCACCCAACTGGGAAGATATCTCGAGAATCATATTTGCACCAATAATCAAATGCTCCTCTCCAACCATCAAATGTAATAAAAACATCATCTCCTTTAACATCTCCAACAGTTGCTGGGCAGATCAAATATGGATTCTTTTTGTCTATTGCTTCAAGTTTCATTCCAGTTTTTAAAAGATTTGGGGCTGGTTTGGGTGGCTCCTACCAAAACAAAAGAAAAAATTTAAATTGCTAGAAAGCATTTTCAATCATTTTTATTTCTGCATCTTTATCAATCAAAAAAAAATAACATCCACATTAAATTACATGCAATACAATCAGACATTATGGCTACATGGAACTGAGCTGAAAACAAGTAACAAGGGGGAAAGGTATCTCACACCTGCTAAATTTTATATATAAGTGTGTGTGTGTGTATATATATATATATATATGTATGTATATATATATATATATATATATATATATATATATATATATAAAAGCAATATTCTAAATACCCTAAAAGTGCATAATACCTGATCACTTAACACCTGATGGTTCCTTGGTCCTTCATTTACAGCCTATTTATTTTTCCATTACTATAGACTTAATTATATTTGTATTTTACACAAATAACACTGAATTATCAAGAACATATTGGGTTTGTTTCTGTAAACAGTTAAGTGGAATGGATTTATAGTATGATGGATAAAATACTGGACTTTGATTCAGGAAAACCTAAGATGAAATCTCCTCTTCCTGTGTCTCTATGGTGCTTATGGGACTCAAGTGAATCCTAAGTTTGATTATGTTAAAAGGAGTAACTTCATTTTACAGGTGAAGAAGCTGAGGTCCAGTGAATTTAAATAATTTGTCCTAGAACATGAACACTTTATTAGAAAATTAAGATCTGAACCTAAGTCCTGAGTCCAGAATAAATCATTTCCTCTACCATACCTTTGTTATTTGGTTTACATAAAAGGGGGGAGGGGTTGGAAAAGTTTACATAGCTATTTCTACATGTCTGAACGATTAGATTTATTCTGCTCTACCCTCAGAGGACAAAACTGAAAAACAATAGGTAGAAGTTACAAAGAGATAGATTTCAGATTTATGGAAAGAAAAACTTCTTTAAAATTGCAGTTATTCTTAAGTAAAATTAAGTAACATTCTGCTTTGTATTGAGCTCTTGAAAACTAGTGAGTCTTCAAAGAGACTGGTTGTCTATTCGTTGAGATTTTTGTAAAGGATGTTTCTGTCCAGGAGCAGGTTGAACTCAATAATCTCAGGTCCTTAGCATTTCTAAGACTCTGCTACTGCCAATCTTCTAGAGACAATTCAAAAGTTACCTTCAACAGAAAGCCTTGTTTGATATCTTGAATCGATTACTCCCTCTCTTTCATTTCCTAGCCACCACAAGACTTTTCTCTGCTTCTCTGCTGGTTCACCATCTTCAGAGAGGAGAGTAATAACATGTACCAAACAAGGTTCTTTTGACGATCAAAAGAGATCATACCTGTAAAGCTTTTGCAAACTTTAAAACGCTATCCAAATCTGAGTAATGGTGATAAGGATATATTGAGAGTATTTTTATAGAGATCTATACTAGACAGTAAACCCCACTAAGGCAGTGTCTTGTCGTACAAGTAGCAAAATGCTATCTTACTGAGCAGATTTATAAAATTGATTCCAAACTTTCTCAAGTCCCCAAAAACGCCCATCTTAAGCAAATGACCTGCTTTATGAAGATCATCAAGGCATCTGCTGGTGAATTCCAACTCCTCTCCTTCCTTACCTCTAAAAATTCTTTGTATTTTTATCTATTCTTTCTTTTTTGTTTATTCTATGGAAGAAATAGGCTCCCCTACTCATTAATCCTTCCAGCTGCACTCTTGATCCTGTCCATTCCTTTGGAACTAGCCATATTAATCCTTTCTGTCCTTTGCATCTCCAATTTTTCTCTTTCCAGTGGTGTCACCACAGATGTTCAAACACTGTTACTTACACATACACGCACACACACATATGCGCGTGTGCATGCATTTGCCCATAATCATCCTATCACATTTATTTCTTCTTCTAGGAAAGAACAAAAGCATTTAGAATGAGAAAAGCAAAGAAGGTGAAACCTGATATAATATCCTACTCTATAAAAAAGAGGATATGTCTTATCTAAATGTCATCATGGTATTTAGTTTTTCAGAACTATAAATCTTAAATCTTTACCATAAACAAGTTCAAAGTTAAAAGATATTTCATATTCAATAACTATAAAGTACTTACTACAAAAAAAAGAGATTCCTAAAGAAAAATCAATCTCCAGAATGCTTACGTTTTCATGCAAAAATCTTTTAAAAGACAATTTAAGTACATCTTTATAACCTTCAACAGGAGATTAAGAAAATCCTCACAAACATCAAAATTTTTATGATAAAGAATTGGAAACAAAAGATACTACCCATCAAGTGGGAAACAGTTATGAATTGTACTGCACAGATTAAGGGGGCAGGAGCTGTCTTGCCTCTTTTTGTATCCCAAATGCTTAACACACAACTTGGCACATAGTAGTTGTTTATATAAATGTTGACTGATGATTGATGAAAACTGTAATGCAATATGACTTTGCTCTAAGATATAATCAAAATGCCAAATACAAAGAAGTATGGAAGGATTTACATGAACTGATTAGAGTGAAGTAATGCAGAACCAAAAAAGAATACAAGTGATCACAACAATGCAGAAAAGAATCACAAAATAATCACAAATGTATGCAGCAAAATTACAAGGAAAAAGCATGTTCCCCCCAAAAAAATACCCACATAACATTACTTTGTAGAAGTGGCAGGGCTATGGGCATATGTGGCACAATGCATTTATTTTCAGACTTTTCAGATATATTTGGTTTTACTGATTTTTTTCTCATTTCTTTAAAAAAATACTGGTTGCTATATGAAAAACATCTATCTGGAGGGAAATGGAGGAAAATGAATTTTAATGATATAACAAAAGGTTATTTATAAAAACAAAAAATAACAAAAAAGACATTATAAGAATATCTTTAAAATAGAAAGAATTTTTTAAGTCTATCCTGGTACTATTGGTGGAGTTACAAATTCAGGCAACCATTTTGGAGAAAAATTTGCAACTATACCTAAAGGGCTACAAAACTGTGAATATTTTTAATTCAAGCAATATCACTACTAGGTTTATATCCCAACAAGAATAAAGGAAAAGGACCTATCTGTGCAAAAACATTGATAGCAGCTCTTTTTGCAATGGCTAAGGATTAGAAATTGAGGAAATGCTCATCAATTGGGGAATGCCTAAACAAGCTGTAGCAATGAATATGATTGAATAAAAGACAAGCAGAATGATTTCAGAAAAACCTGCAAAGAATCACATAAACTGATAGAGTGAGATGAAAAGAACCAGGAAATTATTATATATAGTATCAGCAATATGGTACGTGAAGAACTGTGAATGATTTGGCTATTCTCAGCAATACAATACAGACAATCCCAAAGAACTCATGATTGTAGAATATTATTCGCCTTCAGAGAAAGAACTGATTGCTTGAATACAGACTGAAGCATGTTATTTTTTCACTTTCATTCTTTTTTTTAAAAATTCAAGTCTTCTTATACAAATGACTAATATGGAAAACGCATGATTTCACATGTATAGGCTATACTGGACTGCTTACTGTCTCTAGGAAGTGGGAGGGAGGAAAGGAGAAATAGAATTTGGAAATCAAAACTTTTTTTTAAAAAAATTTTAAAATTATTTTAACAGGCAATTGAGGAAAAAATAAAATAGTATTTTTTAAAAGTCTATGCTGGTTACTCAGAAGCACATATCCAATCCCTGTCTCTCACCTGAGCTTTATTGTATCACCACTTGTCTGCAAGACATTCAAAACTATATATTTACATTGTATTCAATTATTTTGTGCATATATTAATTTTATGTTTATACTAATATTTTATATGTACTTGTTATACAGCTCACTCTCCTCCCCGTTATAGTGTAAGCTCATTGAAGGTACAGATTGTTTTATCCTTTGGCACTACTAATAGTGTCTCGCACCTGACAGGCACTTAATAAATATTTGATTGTTTGATCAAAACTAAGCAAAATTCCAAGCAAATCCACTTAACCCCAATTGCCTCAGCAAAACAAAAACAAAAACAAACACCTAAGCAAGATTGTAGGCACAAGAGAACTAGGGAAAGAGTACCAAAGCTAAGGTACAAATTTCATTCTTGCTAAAATATCCCAGACCAAGAACTATTTGTTGACCAAAAAAACAAAAACAAAAACCAACCCAAAAAACAGTGAGCTTACTGCTATTCAATCATCACACATTTACTAAATATCATTTTCAGCATACAAATGTACAAAGACAAATAAAATAGTCCCTTTTCTCAACTTGCTTAATCCTTAGAAAAACAGCATGTAGAGAGAATGGGCAAAAGAGATACAAAATAATATGGTAAAGGAAACGTTAGTAAGTGGTTAAGGGTATAAACGAAAGAAGGAAAGTGGCATATAGGACTAAAAAAGTTCTCCTTTAGGAAATAATAAGTTTCTGAATAATGTAATATCACACAAAGTACCATACTTATGATATTGTTAAAGACAAAAATCTAAAAATAAAAATTGAAATATGAAGTAAAAGTAATGTTGAACAATTCCTAAGGTTAACTATCAGATTTAGTAGTCATGCTAAAATATAAATGATTAGCAATTAATGGTGAGCATTTTGAAAATAAAAATATTTACAAATCTATACCTAATTACAAGAAGAAACATAAAATATAAAATATCAAGATGACTTAGGAAATAGTAGATGTGAGTTTAAGATCCTGCCAACATATGATGGCTTATGTAAGCACTGAGAAGTGACTTCACCTCTTAGTGTTCTAGAAAATTCTCTAAGACTTACCTATTAGAGAAAAGATTCCAATCTTTTTTTGAGTTCTTAATAAATGGGTGTTTATTTTTTTATATTTTTATTAAAGCTTTTTATTTGCAAAACATATGTATGGGAAATTCTTCAACAATGACCCTTACAAAGCCTTCTGTTACAAATTTTTCCCCCCTAGTCCCCACCCCTCCCCTAGATGGCAGGAAGTCCACTACATATTAATTATGTTAAAATATTTGACAAATTGAATATATGTATACATATTTCCACACTTACTGTTGTGCAAGAAAAATTGTATCTACAAGAAAAAAAAAAGATACCAATCTTTAAGAACAGAAAATATTTCCTTATCTAGAAGTTTCCTATAATAGTATAATCACAAGTCAGGTTCCTATCCCTTTTCATAAATGACAATCATAGAACTCTGTTTTAAAGATATTTATTTTTCATATCTTGTATAATTGATATGAAATCAATATTTTTGAATTAAAGATATAGTGCTTCAAAGAATGTTAAAGTGAAGTATCTGTTCCAAGAAATACTCTTTTTGAAAAGCTAGCACAAAGAAAAGCACTGATAATCCAATCCAGAGTTTACAGTCATTTAGAGTTTAGTATCTTTTGTCAGAACTACAAGGGATTTTTCCATTAAAAATCTTTTTTTAAAAGTTGGGTTAGAGATATCTACTGCCCAAAACAATACACAAAAACCTCATTAAAAAAATAAAAATTGTAAACCTACTCTGGGATAGCAGTGGGATGCTATTAAGATTTAATGCTTTTTCTCTGGAACTGCTATAGAAATTATTAAGGAAATGTCTCCCTCTGCTGCTTAAAATAGAGAACTATTCTTCCAAAATTAATAGCATAAAAACTGAACTAAAACTTTTAATGAATCAAAAAAGCTTCACTTCATTAAGAAAAACATCCTAGAATGAGTTTCGTCCCACTCATTCATAAATATGGTAATGGGTAAAATAAATAAAGCAAAATAGATATTCTCAATTTTGAAAAATGCTAGTTTTCATCTTCCATTTTCCCCTATGCAGAACTGCATTTCAATAACTTTTTTTTATTTTTCTCAATTACTCTTTTTTTTCTTTACTCTTTCTCAACTATTTCTCACATTCAATGTCCAATTTCCAAATTTCCTCCCTTCCTTTTTCTGCTCCTATTTAAAAAGGCAAACTGTAGTAGTGATGCTTTGTCCTGCTTTTTGAAGATGACTATCAATGACATCACAGATGAACTGAGCATGAATTGGATTTAAGTGAGACAGTTTCACTAAGTTGTCAGTCTCATTCTCTCTTCCTGAGTTAACAAAGTCCAGTGGCAGGAAAAAGTCAGAACTACTGGAAGGTTCCAGGATGCAGTGGACATCATTATGTCTTGATCAAAATCTAAGCTCTTCACAGCAACTATTTCAGCTATAGATCGAGGAAAGGCTTCACACTTGAGACTAACAACTCTTCTAATTCACCAACAGGTCTGCAGCTTGTCAGTCACCCTGATCCTAATCAGCCTGTCAGCTGAGAAAATTTATTGAGGTGAGGTTGCTGAGCACACTACAGCTTCTTTGACCCACAGATGGGCATTGGGAGGATCAGGTGGACACCAACAATGCATGAGCAACTCTGAAAAAGACTTGGTGTGCCCTCACCCCAGCATACTTGGTGTGCCAAATCCCAGAAGGTAAGCAATATAGATTATACATGTGCAATCACATACTTCCATATTCATTTCAATTAATTTTTTAACCAGTATTTTTAAAAATACATTTTTATTGTCTCTTGTCTTTATAGCTTTTTTTTTTTTGGGTGAGGCATTTGGAGTTAAGTGACTTGCCCAGGGTCACAAAGGTAGGAAGTATTAAGTATCTGAGAACAGATTTGAACTCAGGTCCTTCTGACTTCAGGGATAGCACTCTATACATTCTGCCATCTAGCTGCCTTCATAGCTATTATTTTTGAAAGAGAAAAAAACATTCTTGCTTCCATAGCTATTCCTTCTTTAAAAGTTTTTTTTTTCACTCTGTTAGGTATTGCAAGGAACAGTCATTCTTGGCAAGATTTTAAATTATTCCTGTCACTGAATTGCTATCTAATTCTTTAGTATTGCCTGGACTGTTTAAAATCTGTACAATCCCAAATCCTGTAATCAGGTGATAGGATTAATGAGCTCCAAGTTCCTTTCCATACCTAAATAAATGAATTCCAAAGTAGAGGTAGTAATCTAAACTATTTTCATAATACAGAATTTTTATGAAAGGAAAAATTATAGTTAAAATTGCTTTGGTGATAAAGTATTTAAGCTATATTGTGTGTGTGTGGTAGAGTGTGTGGTAGAATAAGCACCAATAAAATTATAAATCTCTCAAAAAAAGTTTTTTAAAACAACCAACAAATAACTACACTTAAAAATGTATACAATTATTTTATCCCTGTAGTCTCGTGATTCTTTGCCCTTCTTCTTCCTCTGAAACTTCCAAGGTGGTTCTGATTCATCAGCTTCAATGAATGAATAACATACTGCATTATAATATGACATTTGAGCTATCCTCTTCTAATAATCCTCGCTCTTATTAAATGACCAGACTACTCTTTTTTCAGTAATAAAGTATGCTAGAGATGATGCTATTCTGACATCTCGGAATCTGAAGAGTTGACAAGAAACTGAGACCGTCTAAAATATATAACCAGTACCTAAATAAAAATCTGTTCTAGAGCATTACCAGCAAGTCATCATCAAAACAATACTTGAAATTTTCTAGGGAGAGGAACCTACTACATCCTAAGACAGCTCATTTTACTTCTGGATTATTAATTATTGTGAGCTTTTTTCTCACCACATATCCAAAAATGCATCTTTAACAAATTCCATCCAGTACTTCTAAGTAACCCCTCTGGGACAAAGTAAAAGTCATTTATTCAACCTCAATCTGTGAAAAAAAATACTCCACATACTAAAGCCAATTAACACTATATATCTTTCTATTGCCTCCAAAAGTAATCTGAAATTTTGATTTTTCTGAGAACTTAGTGATCCATGACAGTGACATTCAGTAATTACCACTGACATAATATTACTCAAAAAATGATGGAACTAGAAACACAGTAAATAAGGGTCATCGAAACAATAATTTCCCAAATGAAATCAATCAATCCACTTTACTTTCTATTCATTCTTGTTCTAATGCATGAGACATCTGTAGTTCCAATCCAAGACACATAAACCAATGTAGTAAATCAAGAGGTGGCCTATTCCACTATATTAATGAGACTCTTAGACTTCCTCTTCCAATTGGACTATGCATAAGCAAATCCCGATGCCACCGGCCAACAATATCTTGGGGAAAGCACTGGTCAAGACTGCCATCTAAAAAGATTCTCCTAGTTTGCAATCAAGATGATGACTATTTTTCCATAATCCTGAAAACAACATGTTTCATTACTTTTAATTATTTCTGTTAATTTGGTAGTTTACTGACAATTTGCATTTCTCCTACATAAACTGTCTATTCCTATTTATAGTATAGTTTTAAAATTCAAAAACAATGAAATGTCATCAATTATTTTCTGGCCTGTTTTATAACCTTAACATTCCAGTTAAAAGTAATTAAAAATAATTCTTACCTTTCATGCTAGAGAAAAAACACTCAGCATTTTCATTAAATAATTAAATACACAACTTAAGGAAATTTGTTTCCTGGGAAGTCTTTCTTCTTACCTTCTTAAAGAATGCTGCAGGTGCCATTTCAGCTCCATTTAATGTTCTTAAGAGGAACATTGGCCAAGATGATGCATTCATCTGAAATCCTATTTAATTTAATAAATGAAGATTTAATAAAAAATTATAGTATGAGGTTTCCAACAAATTTACTGAAGTGTCAATAGTAAGGACCTTTCATCATCATTTTTGGAAGAATAAATATCCTACCCAGGGAATAAAAGTACTATGCTGATGCTCATATTAATATTGGTGCGATGACCTATGACTATTTTGAAAACAAATACCAAAAGCTATTCTTTAAGAGTCAAACTGAACCACAAAGTTGATGAGCTACTGAATGAAGGCCTTGTGTCCTGCTACTCCTGAAGAACAGCTTCCACTACTACCGTCCCCAAACCTCTACAGCTGCAATGGGAAGAGTAAAAATAAAAATAACATCTGTGTAAAGATATTTTTATTACGTTTTGCACTATCAGGATCTCCCTCTCATTCCCTTTGTCCTAACTTAATTGTCTGTGGCTCTCTCTCCTCTGAGATCTATTCCAATTTTTGTAACCACTTCTTCAATGCCCATTAAAGGTGATCAGCCACTTTTAGAATCAATGACAGACACAAACCATAAAAAATGTTCTTTTTGTTTTTTTAAAAGACATAGGTTCTTCCGCTATATCCCCTAGGATGGAAGTGAAAGGGTAATTCATGATCCCAATATCCCTACGGATGACCTACATTTCTGACCTGGGCCACTTTGTCCCACCTTGGTTGTCCCCCATGCAGGAGCAGGGAGGTCAATTAATGCTCAACTTAGTATAAGACACCCACCCAAAGGGCACAGTTCCCTACTGCTTAAAAACTCCTGAGTTCAAGTGATGCACAAGCCTCAGCTTCCTAGAAGGGAAAAGTACAAGTGTCCAGTATTAGACACAATTATGGATCGATCTCTTTCTTAGCAAGTTGTTAATCAAAGAACAGCATATTTAAAACCTGACAAGGCTCAACAGCTTCTCTTGTTTTTTTAGAGATGGATGATCAGTTTGCCCTTAGCAGTTGCTCTTTCAGATGCCTGAATTCAGGAGTATTTTGTTTTATATACCACAGCTCACTGTCTGCACTAATAAAGGCAGACAAGTGAAATACTTATAATAAATAGATGAATCTGAAGGTCAAAAAAAAAGTTCCAAAAAATTAACAAAGAAAACTACTAAATAATGCTTCACCAAAATTTGGTTTTGGGGAGTATATACTCATGAAAGATACGTGGAAAGAATATGTGATTTAAATATATAGATTTCTAATCAAGAGGTATTTATCTGTATAACATCACAGATTATGAATAACAATGTGAATGAACACACACACTAGTTTGTTCTAATATTGTCTCCATACTTCTCACTTAAAAACCAATTTAAATTTACTGAATTATGCTCACTTTTTCCCCTCCTACCTTTTAGTATTTTAAAGAAACTGAAAAAATTAATCCTTTACTATTCAATTTCAGGGGAACTAAAATTTGACCTTGTAGAGAAACCAAAATGATAAAAATTATATATAGAAAAAAATTAAAAATATGGCAAAAAAGCGATGTATGCTGGTAAAGATAATCCTTCAATATTCAGAAGACTTGTACACAGGGATAATAATAGATTTAAATATTAATAGAAACATTCACTAAAACTGTGGTAGGAATATGAACTGTCACTATAAAAGCAACAGATTTTATAACCAAATACAAGAAAACAGTCTACAATAAGTGCCTGGCACGTATAATATTCCTAATAAGACTGGCTCAAAACCTAAACGGAAATTAAATGCATTCACTCAGCTGCAACTTCATATTTATATTTTTTATAGATCTTTTTTTACAACCAAATGTACTTTATGAAAATATACTATGATCATGAGGAAAAGAATGCAAAAGATGAAGACATTTTTAAAAAGAACAAGAATACAAAAATCTAATAGTATATTTACCACTCCAGTAAAAAAAATGAATATTTATTTCCGAATAGGAAAATTTCCAGCATAAGAAAGCAGTAAAAGGAGAGATATATACTCTACCCTTAAGCTAACCAGAAACAAAATTAAAACTAACAACTAAATATATTCTGCAGTATAGGAAGTGCAGCTAACAATGTAGCAGGAGTAAAGAGATAAGGTTTTATATATAACATACATCCACATCAAACTTGGAATTTTAGAGAACTTAAAATGACAAAGAACTGATTGCCTGTTATTACCTTTAAACCTTACAAAAAATTATCAAGTAAAAGCCCAAACATATTTCATTTCTCCCAGGTTTTATAAGTATTTAAAGAAATAAATCCATCAATATTTTTTAATGTGTAGTTCACCTTTCAAATGTCTTTATACTATTTCAGTTTTAAAAGCACATTACATACAAAAATTCATGAAGTAGATAATGCTATTATTATTTCTATTTTACAGAAAAAACTGAGTCATACAGTTCATTAGAAAGAAGACCTAACCCATTGTTATTTAAGTCCAGTGCTAATTCTGTATCTACCAACATTTTCTCTCCACTTGAAACTTTCCCCCCAAAATTGGGGTAGATTCAGAAGATTAAGGGCACATTTTATATTTCAAAATGATCTGGGGAAAGCTAAAGGTAAAAATAATGTCTTCTCATAAATCTGTAAAACTGAATCTTCTTAATTTTCAGTAGCATTGCTCCTGCAAGTGCCCTAAGTTCCTGAGTGTAAAAGTGAAAGTTATCACCTTTTCTCCTATGCTCATAGACACAATTAACTTCTCTATAGCAACTGGTTCTGACTCAGAGTAAACTTTAATGGACAACAAAAGATGATAACCAAGTCCACCTTTTTCCTCCAGGCACTTATCTGATCCTGGTATATGCTTGTGGATTTGCTTGTAGCAATCTGGATACAAAATATTTGGAATCGTTTTTATCCTTGAGTAGGTGAACATACAAAAACACTACAAGAATTAATATTTCTGTTGTTGTGGATATTCTAAAAGACTTTAAATCTCCTATACCTTAAAAGTTCATTTTCCAGAGATGCCATATTCCCAGTCCTTCAAAAAATTCAAACTGGGCAATTCTAATACACTGTTGGTGGAGTCATGAACTGATCCATCATGGAAAGCAATTTCAAACTATGCCAAAAGGACTATAAAACTGATCGATCCATCATGGAAAGCAATTTCAAACTATGCCAAAAGGACTATAAAACTGATCCAGCAATGTTTCTACTGGACTTATATCCAAAGAGATCATAAAAAAGGGAAAAGAACCCACATGTGCAACAATGTTTGTAGCAACTCTTTATGTGGTGACAAAGAATTGGAAATTGAGAGGATGATCATCAAATGGGAAATGGCTGAATAAGAATGTATTATAAGAATATATTAGATATAAGAATGTATTAGATACTGTACAATAAAAAATGATGAGCATGCAAATTTCAGAAAAATCCAGGAAGACTTATATGAACTGATGCTGAGTGAGGTGAGCAGAACCAGAACATTGTACAGAGAGTAACAACAAGATTGTGATGATTAACTGTGACAGACTTAGTTCTCAGCAATACAGTGATCCAAGATAATTTCAACAGACTTGGGATAGAAAATGCCATCAATATTGAGAGAAAACTATGGAGACTGAATGCAGAGAGACGCATAATATTTTCATTTTTTCCTTGTTTTTTCTTACTCATGTTTTTTCCCTTTTGTTCTGATTTTTCTGTTGCAATATGACTATGGAATTATGTCTAAAATGATTATACATGTATAACCTGGATAGCTTGCTCTCTTGATAGAGAGGAAAGGAAAAGGAGAGAAAAAATACTCTAAATCTTACAAAAATTAATGGTGAAATCTGTTCACACGTAATTGGGAAAAAAATACTATTAAAGTTGGGGGGAAAACCAAATTTATCAAACAGGGGTTGGGGAAACAGGATAAAGCAAGGTAGGAGCTCATGTCAGCTATTCACCTAATAATTTCCTTTTTTTTGGTTGTTTGGTTCAAATTTCAACTTTCACTGATATCAGGGAAAATCAAAATAAAATTCCTTCCATTAAATCAGACTGAAAATATCTATCTCTGTAACTCATAGTCTTCTGTAAAACTGAGGATAATTAGCATTGGACACACTAATACTATGTAGTTCACATGCAGAACTTGAATTGTAAACCATATGGGCTTTATATTTGGTTAAAAATAGTTATCAGTGAACAGAACCAGAAGAACATTGTGTACAGTTACAGCAATACTGTAAAAGAATCAACTGTGAAGGACTTAGCTACTCTTGGCAATATAAAGATCCAAGACAGTAATGAAGAACTTATGATGAAAATTGCTATCCACATCCAGAGAAAGAACCAATGAAGTATGAATGCAAATTGAAGCATATTGTTTTTCTTTTTCTTGGGGTTTTTTGGTCTGTGATTTCTTTCACAGCATGACTAATATGGATATATATTCTACATAACTGCACATATATCAAATTGCTTGCCGTTTCAATAAGGAGAGAGGGCAGAGGAGGATATTTGAGACCATTTTGGAACTCAAAATTGTGGGATTTTTAAAAGATTAAAAATTATTTTTACTTATAATTGGAAAAAAAATTATTTTTTTTTAAAAAAAAAGATCCAAGTTTCAAACTTGGATTTGCTTGTAATAATGAGTCATTCTCAACTTGGCTAGCCTATTCTTTGTATGACAGATAAAAAACTTTCTACCAGCCTCAGATACCTTTCCAAATTACTGATAGTTACCAAAACACTTTAGAGACACATTTATACCACAATAAAATACTTTAGTAACAGGAAATAAAGATCAAATTTTGTACACACTATTCTGCTACCTATCATCATTCATCTTTTCCTCATACAAATTGGGTATTTAATTGTAAAGCTTTCCAAGAATACTGTAGAGATGAAAAACGAAGGTCACTCTCAAATTATTTTATTGAGGATCAAACTACTAAGAACATAATGAAGCATTTTCTCCTTACCCAGAGGAGGCTGAAGCATGCCTCCTTTCTTTTCACAAGTTCCAATGGGCTGTATATCCGAAGAATCTACAAGCCTCCAAAAGTCATTTTTATTGTCACTGCCATCCAGCCGCAATCGTAATCTGGCACCAGTAATTCCAATGACAGTGGCAATGCAGACAGAAGTGACATTTCGAGGGTCACGTGCTTCCAATTTCATGCCAACTTTGAAGTCATTAGTAGGTGGGATTTTGGACTATATTTTTAAAAAAACATATTTATTAAAAAGTACATTCTCAAGTAGGGGAAAAATATAACTTATCACCACATTGCTTAGGCACCTTTTTAATAATTCAGCTTTCAATACATTCCACACATAATAGAAAAAATTAGATATCTACTAATTGCCCCAAGTCACTTAGACAAATAAAACAGTATTTGGATATACAACAATTCGTTTTCCCATTCACTGGTCACTCAAAGACATAAACCCTGTCCCTCTACTGAATGTCATCTTAAACCTCTTTTAAGTATAGTCATTCTAGACTGGACAACATAGCCCTGACCAAAAGCACTGTGAATGCCAAGTTAGTAAGGCTGATTATTACATGCTTTATCCAAGCCTTCAGGCACTGAAAATATTACCCCAAAAATGAAAAAAAAATTGTCATTTATTAGGTGACTTGTCTATCATGATCTACTGCCAACAATTCAGAAATTACTAAGTATGGTTTCTCTCCTAAAATGAAGCTTTTGCAGGGTTGGGATTAATATACTAACTTAACAAATTTCTTTGGCATATGTTACATAAAAAAATTTAAGACAATATAATACCTGTCTGAAACACTGTGATGGAGCAGCTAAAGATCCAGTCTCTCTCAAGTAACTGTCCCAGTTAAAATGTTCTAGAAAAAAAAGTAAAAATTCTTTAGACAACACTCAAACATCTTTCTGAAATAAAACACATACAAAATTATTCACTAAAATATGTAACACTTTTTTTAATGTCTTAACTCCTATTCTGATGCCTCACTATAGCATCTGAAGAGCCCAAAGGATTTGCCAGAAGAATATAAAATACTAGCAAATCCTACTAAGACAAAAGTTAAAATCTCTCCAATACTGGTTTCAGAAAAAAACTTGTTCAGATTTCTATGAATTGATGCAAACTGAACTGAGCAGAACCAGGAAAACACCGTACACAAATTAATAATATTGTAATGATAATCATCTGTGAAAGGCTTGGCCATTCCAATCAATACCATGATCCATGATAAATTCCACAGGGCTCATGATAAAAAAAAAATGTTATTTATCTCCAAAAACCTCGAGTACAGATTACAATATTTTTCCTCACTTTATTTTTCTTATTTCTTATGGAAATATTTTGCATGACATCACATATATAATGGATATCATATTTGACTTTCTTCTTAATAGCTGCAATGGAGGGATAGAGAAAGATTGGAACTAAAAATTAGAATGAAAAATAAATAAGAAAATATCCGCATTGTTCAAATATTAGGAACAAATACTTTTCAAGGAAAGAAATCCAAGCTATCAATAATTATATGAAAAATGCCATAAAAACACCAATAATTAGAAAAATGAAAATTAAAAGCAACTCTTGAATTTCTACCTCATGCCTACCAGACTAAACGCTGACAAAAAAAGAAATATGACAATGCTAGAGAGGCTTCATGAAAACAGGTAAATTAATTTATAGTTTCTGAAATTGTGAAGTACCACAGGCATTCTGGACATTTGAAATTGCTGAACAAAGTATAAATGTAATAGAATAGGATTATGTCACAAAAATGATGAAAATGGAAATTTGAGAGAAATCTAAGATTTGCATGAAGCTGTACAAATTACTGCACAAAATACTGTACAATACTGTACTGTACTAAACTGAATTTAAGACTTCTCATGAGCACAATGGCCAATATGATTTCATTCCAGATGACAGATAATAAAGAACACCTCTTACCTCCTAACAGAAAAGGGAAGAACTAAATATGAAGAATAAGACATTTGGGGTTACATAGAAGAGATAGTTTACTTTCCACTCTGAAAACAGTCAAATATCACAATTAAACAAATTAACAAATCCTTTAAACCATGGGCAAGTCAACTTAATTTCTTTGAAACATATTAAAGGAGAGAGACAGTGACAATGGAAAAATCCCTAGTCTTAGGATTCTGGAAGTCTTGGGTTCAATCCTGCCTATGATATATGATGATTGCATGACCTTGGAAAAAATCATTTACCTTTTTATTTGGCTATTCTCCAAGGCTATAACCTAGAGAGCAGTTAACTGCCCATCTCTATCATTAAAGGAAATTTCCTTATTAGCAGCTCACTCTTAACAGTGAAATCACAGGACCTGTCCAAAAATCCCCCATATCCAAAAAAACTTAAATGAATTGTGAACATTTTAAATAGAAGCAGTTATCATTAATTATCAGGAAAACCACATCAAGAACAAGCCAAACCAGACCAACTTCATTTTCCTTCTGACAAAATTACAAAGTTGGCTGATGAGAGGAATTGTCATAGATAATATAACTAGATTTCAGAAGGGCATTTGATAAAATCTCTCATGGTATTCTTACAGAAAAGATGGAAAGAGATATGTTAGATTATATGTTAAACAGATTCAGAATTGGTTGAATGACCAAAACCAAAGTATTCTTTTTAATAGTCAATGCTAATTTTGAAGGTGCTCTTTAATAAAGGGCTACAAGTTGGTCTGTGGATTTGTGCTAATTCAGTATCTTTATCAATGACCTGAATCCAAAGCATATTATCAATTAATTAAGAAACATTTATTAAATCGCTAATATGTGCCAAATACTGTTCTAGGTGTTAGGGATACAAAACAATGAAGCATAAAGATCTCTACTAGCAAGAACCTTAAATGCTATTTAAGAAGATAAGTACATTTCTATCCAAAGAGTAAATACAAATGTGTTCAATACAAATTTCATTTGAGTGGTAGGACACTGAAAAGCTTCATGTGGAAGATAAAGATTGCATCCTGAAGGAAGAGAAGAATTTTATGAGATGGAGATGAGAAAGAAGTACATTCTACATCCCTACTCTCATTCTAACAGTTAATTCAAAGGCATATATTTGTGCAGATTGGGCAGATAAGGAAGGAATGGAAAAGGTTAGTTTGGTTCAACTGCAGAATAATAGATGGAGAATTATGATAATTGAGGCTGGAAAGAGTGATTAGGTCTAGATTGTATAAGCTTTAAAATATAAAGAGAGGAATATATAATCAATTCTAAACTAAGTCAATGGAGAGTGACCTGGTCAGAAAAATATTTAAGGAAAACCATTTTGACGGGTGTATAGGAGAGACTAGAATAGAAAGACTTCGGGAAAGGAGACAAATCAGAAGGCTATTACAATAATCCAGGTAAAACTGATGACGTTTACCTAACTAAGGTTGCAGCTATGTGAGTAGAAAGGAGTTTGTGGGCACAAGAGATATCATGGATATAAAAGTTGTGAGATTTGATAATTTTCTGGACGTGTGGATTGAGGAAAAATAAGAAATAGAGAATAATGCCAAGAGTGTGAACCTGAGAGATTAGAAGGATAGTGGTCACTTCAAAAGAAATAGGAAAGCTTTTGGGGAAAGAAATCAACATTTCACAAAAATTACACAAAACTAGAAAAACGTACCCATTAGATTTATGGATAAGATGGGTATTTATGCCTGAACAAGAGAAAGAGGGGAATATGGAAAGAAAAATAGGTTAATTCTGATTATATGAAATTAAAAAACTTTTCTACAAGCAAAACTAATACGGCAAAAATCAGAAGGAAATGGTGGGGGGAGTTTTTTTTTTGTTGTTGTTGTTTTTTGCTGAGGTAATTGGGGTTAAATGATTTGTCCAGGGTCACACAGCTAGGAAGTGTTAAGTGTCTGAGACCAGATTGAATTCAGGTCCTCCTGACTTCAAGGCTGGTACTCTATTCACTATACTACTTAGCTGCCCTGGGAGTAGTTTCCCTGATAAAGGTATCATATTTTGCTAACTGAAGTGAGCAGAATCAGGAGAACATTGTACACAACAGAAGTAAGATTACATGATGATCAATTCTGACATACATGACTTTCTCTTTTTTTCATTTTATTAAAGCTTTTTATTTGCAAAACATATGTATGGGTAATTTTTCAACATTGACCCTTGCAAAGCTTTCTGTTACAAATTTCCCCCCCTACCCCCACCCCTCCCCTAGATGGCAGGAAGATTACTTCATGTTAATTATGTTAAAATACTTGACAAATCGAATATATGTATACATATTTTTATAGTTATCTTGCTGTGCAAGAAAAATCTACAAGAAAAAAAATCTGAGAAGGGAAACATAATGCAAGCCAACATCAATAGAGAACATGAAAATGTTATGTGGTGGTCCACATTCAGATCCCTCTCTCTGTATGTATATGGCTTTCTTCATCACTGAACAATTGGAACTGGTTTGAAACATTTCATTGTTGAAGAGAGCCATGTCCATCAGAATTGATCATTATATACTCTTGTTGTTGACATGTATAATGATCTAGTTCTGCTCATTTCACTCAGCATCAGTTCATGCAAGTCTCTCCAGGCCTCTCTGAAATCATCCTGCTGGTCATTTCTTACAGAACAATAATATTCCATAACATTCATATACCACAATTTATTTAGCCACTCTCCAATTGATGGGCATCCCCTTAGTTTCCAGTTTCTAGTCACTACAAAAAGGGCTGCCACAAACATTCTTGCAATGTGGGGCCCTTTCCTTCCTTTAAGAACTCTTTGGGATATAAGCCCAATAGAAACACTGCTGGGTCAAAGGGTATGCACAGTTTGATAACTTTTTGAGCATAGTTCCAAATTGCTCTCCAGAATGGTTGGATCCATTCACAGTTCTACCAACAATGTATCAGCGTCCCAGTTTTCCCACATCCCCTCTAACATTCATCATTATCTTTTCCTGTCATCTTAGCCAATCTGACAGGTGTGCAGTGGTACCTCAGAGCTGTCTTAATTTGCATTTCTCTGATCAGTGATTTGGAGCACCTTTTTATATGACTAGAAATACTTTTAATTTCATCCTCTGAAAACTGTTCATATCCGTTGACCATTTATTGATTGGAGAGTGGCTTAAATTCTTATAAGTATGAGATAATTCTTTATATATTTTAGAACCCTTAAAGGTAAAGATGATTTCCCAATTTATTGCTTCCCTCCTAATCTTGCCTGCCTTAGTTTTGTTTGTACCAAAACTTTTTAACTTAATATAGTCAAAATTATCTATCTGGTGTTCAATTAAGATTTCCAATTCTTCTTTGGACAAAAATTCATTCCTTCTCCACATATCTGAGAGGTAAACTGAGAAGTAAATATGTTCCTCTAATTTGCTTATAATATCACTCTTTATATCTAAATCATGAACCCATTTAGATCTTATCTTGGTATGTGGTGTTAGGTATGGGTGAAGCCCTAGTTTCTTCCACACTAGTTTCCAATTTTCCCAACAGTTTTTGTCGAATAGTGAGTACTTATCCCAAAAGCTGGGTCTCTGGGTTTATCAAACACTAGACTACTATAGTTATTGCCTAGTTTGTCCTGTGATCCTATTCTATGCCACTGATCGACTACTCTATTTCTTAGCCAGTACCCAAATGGTTTTGACATCTACTGCTTTATAATATAGTTTTAGATCTGGCACAGCAAGGCCACCTTCATCAGACATGGCTCTTTTCAACACTCATAATTAAGGCCAATTCCACTGGTCTTGTGACAAAAAGCCATCTGCACCTAGAAGATCTATGGGGACTGAGTGTGGATCACAACATGCTATTTTCACTTTTTTTGTTGTTTGCTTCCATAATGTTTTCATTCTCATTTTTTTCCTTTTTGATCTGATTTTTGTTGTGGAGTGTGATAATTGTAGAAATGTGTAAAAAAGAATTGCACATGCTTAACATATATTGGATTACCTGCCAACTAGGGGTAAGGGAGAAAAAAATTTGGAATACAAGATTTTGCAATGGTGAATGTTGAAAACTATATGTATTTTGAAAAATAAAAGGCTTAAAAAAGATATCTTTTTCAAATACATAAGAAACTGAATCAAATTTATAAAAATAAAACCCAATTCTGTGTCCCAAAGAGATCATGAAAGGAGGAAAAAGAACCCAAATGTGCAAAAAATGTAGCAGCCCTTTTTTTATAGTGGCAAGAAACTGGAAACTGAGTAGATGGCCAAATTGGGGAATGGCTGAATAAGTTATGATATATAAATTTTATGAAATATTCTTCTTCTATAAGAATTGATGAACAGGCTGATTTCAGAAAAATCTGGAAAGACTTACATGAACTGATGCTAAGTCAAGTAAGCAGAACCAAAAGAATATTGTGCACAGCAACATGATTATGTGTAAAACAACTGTGATGGACTTGGCTCTTTTCAACCAAGAGGGGATTCAAGGCAATTCCAATAGACTTGTGATAGAAAGTGCCATCCACCATCAGAGAGAGAACTATGGAGACTAAATGTGAATTAAAGCATAGTATTTTCACATTGTTGTTTTTGGTGGTTGGTCTGCTTGGCTTTTTCTTTCTTGCATTTTCCCCCCTTTTTATCTGATCTTTCTTATGAAATGTGATGAATATGGTAATATTTAGAAGAATTTCACAAGTTTAACCTATATAAGATTGCTTGCTGTCTTCAAAGGGGGAAAATTTTTGGAACACAAGGTTTTTACAAAAGTAATTTTTTTTTAAAAATAGCTTTTTATTTTTTCAAGATGCCTGCAGAGATAGTTTTCAATATTAACCCTTGAAAAATCTTAGATTCCAAATTTTTTCTTCCTCCCTTCTTCCCACCTTCTTCCCACCTCCTCCCATACACAACGAGTAATCCAATATAGGTTAAACATATTTCCACATTTATCATGCTGCACAAGAAAAATCAGATCAAAGCGGGGGCAGGGAGAATAAGGGGGAAAAAAGCAAGAACAGAAACAACAAGAAGATGAGAATAATATGTTGTGATCCACATTCAGTCCCCATAGTGCTCTCTCTAGATACAGATGGCCCTCTCCATCACAAGACCTTTGGAAGTGGCCTGAATCACATCACTATTGAAAAGAGCCAAGTCCAACAGAATTGATCATCTCATAAATCTTGCTGTTGCTGTGTACAATGATATTTTGGTTCTGCTCATTTCACTTAGCATAAGTTCATATAAGTTTCTCCAGTCCTCTCTGAAACCAGCCTGCTCATCATTTCTTATAGAACAATAATATTCCATTACATTTCATATACCTTAACTTATTCAATCATTTCCCAACTGATAGGCATCAACTCAATTTCCAGCTCCTTGCCACTAAAAAAAAAAAAGGGAGGGGGGAGGACTGCTACAAACATTGCAGAGGGTGAAGCCTGAAATCTATCTTTGTATGTATTTTGAAAAATAAAATACAATTTAAAAAATAAATACAATAAAAGCCATTCTCCAATGGATAAATGGTCACAGGATATGAATAGGCAGTTTTCAGAAGACACCAAAGCTATATTTAGACATTTAAAGAAATGTTCTAATTCATTACTTATTAGAAAACTGAAAATTAAAAAACCTCTTGAGATGTGAACTAGTTTAACCATCCTGGAGAACAATTTGTAAAACTGCATACCTTTGAGCAGCAATAACTCTACTAAGGATATCCCCAAAAGAGCACAGAAAAGGAAAAAGACCCTTCTTGTACAAAAATACTTATAGCATCTCTTTTTGTGGTGGTAAAGAAATAAAAATTGAGGGGAGGCTCATCAATTGACAAATGACTAGATAAATTGTGATATATGATTATTATGGAATGTCACTGTTCTATTAGAGATAATGAACAGAATAGTCTCAGAAAAACCCAGGAAAACTCATGCTAACTTATATAAAGTGAAGTGAGCAGAACCAGGAATAGCAATATTATAAGAATAATCAACAGTGAAAGACTTAGTTATTCTGATCAATCATTGATCCAAAACACTTTCAACAAACCCATGGTGAAAAATGCTATCCACCTCCAGAGAGAGAACTGATGAACTCTGAAAGCAGATTGAAGGATATTTTTTAAAATGTTTTTTTATTAAAACTTTTTATTTGCAAAATGTGTATGGGTAATTCTTCAACATTAACCCTTACAAAGCTTTCTGTTACAAATTTTCCCCCCTACTCTCCACCCCTCCCCTAGACGGCAGGAAATCCATTACATGTTAATTATGTTAAAAAAAACTTGACAAATCGCATATATGTATACATATTTCCATACTTACTGTTGTACAAGAAAAATCGTATCTACAAGAAAAATCAGATAAAGGAAACACAATGCAAGCAAACATCAATGCAGAGTATGAAAATGCTATGTTGTGGTCCACATTTCACATCCCTCTCTCTGGGTGTATATGGCTTTCTTCAGTGAACAACTGGAACTGGTTTGAAACATTTCATTGTTGTAGAGAGCCATGTCCATCAGAATTGATCATCATATAGTATTGTTGTTGCGTGTATAATGATATCCTGGTTCTGCTCATTTCACTCAGTATCAGTTCGTGCAAGTCTCTCCAGGCCTCTCTGAAATCGTCCTGCTGGTCATTTCTTACAGAACAATAATATTCCATAATATTCATATACTATAATTTATTCAGCCATTCTCCAATTGATGGGCATCCATTCAGTAAGAAACATGTTCTTTAAAAAAGTATGTACATGTTCTTAAAAAAATGTTTTTTCACATGTAACCAGGTAAAATTTTTTAGATATGCTCTAAATCACTTGATTTAAAAAAAAAAAGTCAATTAAAACAATTCTGACGTACCATTTCAGGCCTATCAGATTGACTACTATGACAAATAAGAAAAACAATAAAATGTTGGAGGGAATTTGGGAAAATTGGGATATCAATACATGCTGGTGGAATTGTGAACTGATCCAACCATTCTAGAGAACAACTTGGAAATATGTCCAGAGGGCTATAAAACTGCTATAAGACCCTTTGATCCAGAAATACCAAGAGAACATAGTACATAGTAATAACAATACTATACAATGCAGAAATGTGAATGACTTAGCTATTCTCAACAATGCACTGATCCAAAACAATCCCAAAGGATCCATGATGAAAAATGCTATCCACCTCCAAAAAACTGATGTTGTACAAATACAGAGTAAAGCATATTATTTTTCTCTTTTGTGATTGCTTTTTTTGTTGTTGTTCAAGTCTTCTTGCACAAAATGATTAATATAGAAATATTTTACATGATTGTACATGTGTAATCTCTATCAGATTGACTACTGTCTCAGGGAGGAACAAAAAGAATTTGAAACTTGGTGAAATTACATTTTTCAAAAAATAGTTTTTACATGTAATTGGGAAAAACAATTTTTAAAATTTTGCATGTAATTAGGAAATGTTTAATGAAAGAAAAAATAATTTTAAAAAAGGCAAAGTTGGTAAAGGGAAGAGTTTGGGATAAAATAAAATCAGTTCAGCGTGAGGCCTTTTGGATTTGAGATGTCTCCGGAATAACTAGAAAACTAGCAATGCTGGCCTGAGACTCATCGAAGAGAATGTGCATAGAATATAGGTTTAAGAGTTTTTAAATACAGATGACAACTAATTTCTTGAGTTTGCAAAGCAAGTGTAGAGTCAGTCAATAAATTTTTATTAAACATTTACAATTAAACATTTACTATGCTAATTCATAGTATATAAAGGGAGAAATCAATCATGATGTTATTTCTTCTCCCCCAAAAACAGTGGTAACTCCATCATTTTCAGAGATTGATTTGAAAGCCAAATGAGACTATGAAACCAAGAGTCACTCATATTCGCCTAGCCACTATGACTTGGAGGTGATTTGGTTACTGACTCGGAAATATGCCAGTACTTTTGGAATTGGTGAGAAAGATGAATGGAATTATTAAAATTATCTAGCAGGGAAAAAAGGTAAAATCATGCTCCCTTCACATAAGAAGTTCACATTCTAAAGTGGGAGACAAAATGCAAACAGCTATGTACATATAAACTGTAACAATATACATGAGAGGAAATGTCAGAGAAATATGCCTTCTGAAGAAGGGAGCTTCTAAGAGGAGTCTTGAAGGAAACCAGGGAAGCTAAGAAACAAAGGTGGGGGGCAAAAACATTCTTAGACATGGGGGCAGCCAGTGAAAACACTGGAATAAAGAAATAGAATTTCAAGTGAAAAAGTGAAGTACATGAAGGGGAGGAAGCATAAAAAAGTATGAAAAGGGGTCATGTTGTAAAGACCTTAAAAGCCAAACCAAAGGTAATATTTTTGATAATGGAGGTGGAGTGGGGAGAGGGGGAGGACAAGTATTGTGGTTTCTCAGAGACTATCTGCTAAAGTATGTGAAGCCTTAGGCCTCAATTTCAAGGTCTAAGTTTCAATTTCCTAGAAATCATGTAACTTTAGAAAAATAAAACTTTTGCTTGCATTATCTCATTCTTAGTTAACCCATAATCATGCCACCTACCATAAAAGGGAAAAGTAACTGCCAAGAGCCAATCAAGACAAAAGCTTTGCATTAGGGGGTTTTGGGGGAGGAGTTAGGCAGTGCTTACCTATTTAACCTATGCTTTCTAGCTCCTAGCTGGCTCTCCTCATTCTTAACTGTCCAGGAGTGGGGTCTGCCTGCTTCTCAAGAGTTTCTAATAACCCTTTTACCTTCACTTTGAGAAGCCTTCAAGTAGTCAATTTTGATTAGGGTCTCTGTACCCCACACAGTTTTGGGGGCTCATCCGGGATCATGTGACTTGGTGGTGAATGACCACTGCCCCTATTTGGGGGCAGGAGCTCATGGGACACTTTATTCCTATGGTCTTCGGAGCAGGGTGATGTTTCTCCTCCTTGCTGAGCCAAGTGCCCCAAATGGAGAAACTCAGTGAAGGGGGAAAATGAAAGAAAAATGGATCCAAGGCTCCATGTGCAGATGTTGGATTGATTGAGCTCCCAGTCAGGAGAACCTATACATACACATATAGCCCAAAGATAAGCATTCGGGAGTCTGGGAGCATTGGCTGGGTCGAGGGAGACCCAAGAGGAGGAGCCTTTCAAGTAAATTGCATAATGAAGTGGACTGCAGGTGACTCCACCAGAAAGGGCTGAGAATGCTATCAGCTACCTTAGGCAGAGGGCAACTTCTATCAGAATAATTAAGAATTTAGAGGAATCTAAGGGAGGTCCTCACTGAATTATGGGGAAAGCGCAGTCCAAGCTTCAAAAAGGAGGAATCATGTCAGCCCCTTGGGGAATAGATTACAAAATTGGTATAAGTCATCAAAATATAAAGGAAAGAGTTTGCCCCTAGCTTGTATGTGTTAAATGCTGCATCTTTGTGGTCGTGTCTGTCTGTTTTGTTGTTTTAAGGAACTCTGTTAAAAGTTTTAAGAACAATGACTGAGAAATTTGGCAATTAGTAATTTCAGTATTGCAAAGGTGCTTAGCATAAAAAAATTGCTTGTAATTTTTAACTTTTTATTGGGCTTAATTGCAATCTGTGTGCATTAATTTGAAAGTAAAAGGAACAGCAAAGTTTGGCTACCTTTAAGACTTTGACATAAAAGTTGTTTGTTTTTTTTCTTTCCCCCCAGAAAAGCCTGTAAGTAAAAAAACCTCATCTGACTCAAGCTGCAGCTCTGCCTGGGGGAGGTAAGAGAGAAAACAAAGGAAACTGATATCAATTGGCTCTGGAGAAAAAGAAATTCAAGGAGGAGAAGAAAACCTCTGAGAGCCAGTTTAAAACATATGTGTGTGTGTGTATGTGTGTGTATGTATATATATATATATATATACATATATATATATATATAAAACCAAATGGTAATTGTCTGCAACATTTAACTGGAATTTAGGAAACTAACTTAAGTGGGAAAAAGGCATATTTTTATGGCCTTATTGGTCTGTTGAATTTTGGAAACTTAGTTGTTCAAGTGGTACTGTGATTCTGAAATTATGGAAGATAATTACTGTTGTCTTGTGCATGCTAGATCATTTATCCTGGGTATAAGATCTTAGGAATTTGTTTGAATATTGAACCTTTACTACTGAAGGAAAAATTTCTAAAAGCTGCTTTTGATTTGATTCAGTTTAAGAATAGCTTGTTAAAACCAAGTCCTGATAATTTCCCTGAAGAGGTCACATACCCTTAATTAGATGAAGTATGTTACCTTTTGAAACATGTTGGATAATTTATAAACATTATAAGCTGTGCTTTAAATTTTGTCAACTCTTTGGAACATGTGTATTGAGTTTTATGGAATTATTTAGCTATTTACTATATTGTGAATCTTAAAAGTTTTGAAGGAAAAAAAGGAAAGAAGAAAAGAAGGTGTTTTAAAGATAAGGAACAAGAAAGATTAGGTTGCAAAAGTAAGCATCTAGTTAGAAGGGTTATTGGTTTGGGGGCATGTTAGAGAAAGGGAGAAAGTATCTCAGAGGTAGAGAAAGAGATGAGACAAGGGAAGAGAGCATGAAAAGAAGGAAAACCAAGTTGGAAATGAAGAAGACTCAAGTTGAGGAAAAAAAAAAACAAAAGAAAGAGGCAAGTCTTTTAATGGAAGAAACTTGCCATTAAGAAGAAAATACACTGGCTGGGTAAATCCTGAGAAGGATTTGGCACCCTAAAAATTAAGAGAAATGAAGTGGGGGAGGGAAAACCGGGAAGATGTCTTTTGGCTTTAAAGGTGAAAATTTAATTCACCTTCTCCCTCCCCCCCCCTTTTACATGGTGTTAATTGACTGAATGTTTATTTAGGTACATAATGGTCTCCTTGTTTAAGGAATATGATAACAAATCTGAACTATAATTTGGTAGGATTATTTCCAAAAATTTAATTGATATTTTTAAGATCCTTTTTATGTGGAATTAAGATTCTATATTCTATATGAGTTTTAATTGATTGTATTGAGTCATCTTAAAACTGTACTCATTATTTAAAGGGATTCTTGAGAATAATGGTTTTTGCCTTTGTCCCTTTGAAAACATTTGTTATAGACAATATGCAATTTAGAATTTTTCTATGTACTGGATACTTAAAAAGCAAAATGATCTGTAATGTTAAACTTAAAACCATCTGCTTAGATATGAAAGATAAATTGTATAAGCTGTGAGCTTTCTAAGATGAATCTCTTACTGTGATCCTTGATAGCTAGATTCATCTGAAGCTTTGATTAATGATTGATAATTGCTGTAGGAGATAAAAATCACTGCAGCATATTTTCATTTGGAATTTTAAATTCAGGTATGACTGTCTGATAGATCATCAAGCCAGTGATCGACCATCTGAAAGGAATATGCCATAAGCTACTCAGAAGTTGTTACAGGTGGAAGTTAGTATCTGGGAATTAAAAGGACGATCTTGGCCTCTGATTAAGCTAGGATCCTTCTGACTCAATTTCCCAGTGGTCTTTTGAATGAGAACCCACCTGATTATTCCCGAGTCTGACTTAAGGTGTAATAATTAAATTAAGACAGTGATATGAAGTAAAAACTGAGTTAAGGCTATTTTATCCCATGTCATGCATGTATTAAAGAATCAGTTTTGACTGATATTATGTTATAGCCATGTCTCTGCTTTTTTTCTCCTATAGCTAGTTTCTATGATCAGAACAGTCGATAGAAGCCAATTAATGCAATTCAATTATGTCATACCTTGCTGTTTCAAATCTAACTAGTGTAATCATTATATCTTAAATTATTAGACAAATGAGTATTTAGCCTGGTCATCTATCTATTACTAGATATTTGTGTTCAGGTCTTTAAAGGTTTCTGAAATAATTAGAGGACAACTAGCACAGTTGTCTGTGAGATCTAACTGCTGTTTTGTTTATTGGGACTACAGCTGACAACCGTTTGTCTATCCGGTGAGACAAACTTGTCTCCTTACATGGGAAGCTGCTGGCCAGTCTATACTGGCTTCTCCACATTTTGTAGCAGTTCTTGTGAACCAATCTTTCTATCTCAGACTGTTCTAATCTTTATTTTGTTAAATTTGTTTTTCTGTTGTAGATTTTGGTCAAGTCACAACAATACTGACCTGCTTCTGGGACCTGAATCAGCTCATTGGCCGTTTTCACCACACCTTCACCCATTCTCAGCAGGAAGCAGTTTTAGAAGATGAGACCATCACCCACACCCCTAATGGATTTTAAGCCTCACTGATGTTTTGCGGCTGGGGTGGGGGGGAACACAAAGTGGTTGATGAATGACTATAAAATTCTGACTGGGTCCCCTACTACAATGATTTAGGATTTAGGATGAAAATGTTGGGTTATAGACAGGGACTTTAATTCACTTCCAGGACTTGTATGTGAGGTGATTAATGGATTCAAGGATTTTGAAATATGAGGCTATACTGTTGGGACTTGGTCTTATCTCAAAATCATAATCTTAACCCAGCTGATGTCTTGTCCGCTCCTCCAGAAGAGATTGTGGATTTGGAGCACTGTTGTCAGACCAAGGAATTGGTTTATAGATAGGTCATCCTGGGTATTGGAAAGAAAAAGGTTAAATGCTATAATTGATGGGGACACTAGTTCATTAGTACAGGCTGGAAGTCTTCCCCAAGACATGGTGTGCACAAAACTGTGAATTATATACCCTAAATCAAGCTCTGAAGCTGATGAATGATAAAGAAGGGTCAAATTTATACTGATTCTAAATATGTTTAGGGAGTAGCACACATACTTGGAAAATATGGGAGGAAAGGGGAATGATAAATAGTAAAGGAAAAGAATTGGCTCATATGACCCTCCTACCAGAGATGTTGCAACATTTAACACTACCCAAAGCTATTACTATTATGCATGTAAAAGGATATCAAGTGAAGAACACATTTGAGGTCCAGAGTAACTGCCTTGCTGATGAAGAGGCGAGGAAGGCTGGGAATAAGGGAGATGTTACTGAAGGAATGATGGTATTATTCCCTGTTCTGACACCCAATCCACCTCACCCATCCTTTACCAGGGAGGAAAAATAAAAGCCCATGATTTGGGCACCTGAGAAGATGACAAGGGACCATGGTTTCTTCCAGATGGCAGGGAGGTACTGACCAAAGCAGGTATGAGGCAAATCCTATGTTACCTACACAAGGCAGACATTGGGATGTCCAAAACCTGTGTGAAGCCCTGCTTACTACATTTGTGACTCCTGGACTATACACATTGGCCCAGCAATGGTGGAAGGATGCCTGATTTGTCGAAGGACAGATGAAGTTGCCTTGTGATGCATGCAGGCCAGAGGGAGACCCCCAGGATTGAGACTGTTTCTGAGTATACAAGTGGAATTTACTAAATTGCCCACAGTAGGTCGCCTCAAATATCTGTTGGTCATAGTGGACCACCTGACTTCATGGGTTGAGGTTTTCCCCTGTCCCGGGCAACTACCCCTGTGGTGGGCAGGATTTTATTGAAAAATATAATCTCCAGGTATGGAATGGTGGAACATACTGACTCAGACCAGAGCATCCACTTCATAGCAAGAGTTCTTCTGGGTTGGATGCAGGTCCTAGAGACCTCTTAGGAGTTCCATACCCATTGGCATTCTCCCCCTTCAGGCAAGGTAGAGAGATAAGAGGCAATTAACTAAATTGGGCCTAGAAACTGGGTTACCTTGGTCCAAATGTCTTCCCCTTGCCTTGCTGAGAATTAGGACTAAACCTTGGAAGGATATCAGATTGTCACCTTATGAACCACAAGTAAAGGACTCAATTCTCAAACCCCACCTTTAGGATTTGCTGTACACAAACACCCAGCCCAGAGACTGGGTCCTGATCTGAACCTGGAAGGAGGAAAAGCTGACCCCAACCTGGGAAGGGCCTTTCCAGGTCCTCCTGACCTTACTCTGCTGTAAGGACACAAGAATGTGGTTGAACTCATCACACTCAGGTAAAAGGACCAAATTCTCCTCCAAAGGAATGGACAATAGATCCTGAACTCACTGATGAACTTTGTATCCACCTGAGGCAGGTTCAGAAGAAAGATTGACGAACATTTTGGACTTGATAGAATCCTTTGTTGAGTCATCCTCACTCTCTCTTATCAGACAATACCATGGAAACAATGCCAGTATGGTGCTGGGTTTTATTCATTGCTTTCCCTTTGTTTCCTTCTACACCAATTTCCAATTGCCAGTGGGAGGAAAATACTTTCCAGACCTTAATACAGACCATAGCTGATATTTTCAACTTAACCAACTGTTATGTTGGTTATGTGGGGGGCCTGAACAACTTGCACAATGGCCCTAGGTACCCATTCCTCTATCTCCAACATAGATTTTAAGTAATAAGGCAACAAAACATAATGGTACAGGGTTTTGGCCTGAATAAGAAGAGTATCAATGGTCCTTAACTGGTGCATTTCCAGGAAAATATTGTTTAAATCAAACAGGTATAAGCCAATGGTTGGGGGAAAGCAAGTGTGAATAGACGTTCACCTGAAGATTAGAGAAAATATCTACCTTAGATTGTAGCTGGTATAAAAGATGGTGGAATCAGACTAGCATTACTTGTAACAGTGGGGAGATAGTCAATTGTGTTCCGTATTCATTAGGCACCAACGTAGGGTGCAAGGAAAGCCCCATTCACTTGCATAAAGTGGGGCCATGTGGTGTTGTATACATCAAATAGCGTGAATCCTAATATAACCATCACTGGTATGAGATGGAAATAGGAAAATGTTTGATACTGACAGGAAGATGTTTGAGTTTTTGGAGTAGTATAAACTTGAATGGAGAAAATGGCTGTACTTGTGGATGGGTAACAGGAAAGCAGCTCTGAAAATGCAACTAAACAAATATTAAAGAGGAGCCATTAGGTCCATGGGATGTCAAATATTTCCCACCTGCTAGTGGAGTTTCCCTATTTTGGGAGAAAAAATCCTACTTTAAGAGGGGACATTATTAAGATTTGTGGGCAAACTGCATACACGCACCTCCTGTAAAATTGGGCGGGTGTGTGCTAGACTGGATTGGTTAGACCTAAATTCTTCTTTCCAGCACTCAATTGAGTGTCCAGCTGTATGATAATTTAGGCCGACAGAAAAGAAGCATAGATACATCTATCACTTGATCTGGAGAGGCAAACAGGTGGGGAAATTCCTGGCCTCCTGAAAGAATCATTAAAACTTATGGACCAGCAACTTGGGCTCAAGATGGGAGCTAGGTATATAGACCTTCTTATAGTTTTATTTACTGAATAGAATTAGACTCCAGGCAGTGGTAGAAATTATCACCAACCAAACAGCCAAAGCTCTTGATCTTAACCAAGGCCCTCAGACTCAAGAAGCAGAATTTACAACACAGATTGGTGTTGACTATCTTCTAGCTGAAGGAAGTATATATGGGAAACTTAATTTATCCAACTGCTATGTGAAAATATACAATAATGGAACTATGGTAAAAGAAATTACGCAGAACATTCAAAAACTGGCGCATATCCCTATACAAACTTGGCAATCATCTCTTAATATGTCATGATGGACCCAGTTTGGAGGTAGTTGGAAACAGGTCTTATGATTTATACTTGTGGCCATTAGTGGAATTATAATACTCCCCATATGTCTCCCATGCATAGTCAAACTAATCAAAAATGTTATTGTAAAAACTATTAGATCAGAAACAAGAACTATGGAAGGTATTAGATTGATGGTTCTAAGGGGGCAAGATTGGGAACCAATACCAACTACCATCAGAGGTGAACCAGGGGGAATTGATGACTTAAGAGGAACACTGTGAAAATATGCTCCAATTATTTGAAGATAAGGAATGTGAGAGAATTTTGAAAACTTTATATGAGAAACTATAGTAGGACAGAAGAGGGGGGGGGCAAGTATTATGGTTTCTCAGAGACTATCTGCTAAAGTATGTGAAACCTTAGGCCTCAATTTCAAGGCCTAAGTTTCAATTTTCTAGAAATCATGTAACATTAGAAAAATGAAACTTTTGCTTGCATTACCTCATTTTTAGTCAACCCATAATCACTCCACTTATCATATAAGGGAAAAGTAACTGCAAGAGCCAAACAAAACCAAAGCTTTGCATAAGGAGGTTTTGGGGGAGGGGTTAGGCAATGCTTATCTATTTAACCTATGCTTTTCAACTCCTAGCTGACTCTCCTCATTCTTGACTGTTCAGGAGTAGGGACTACCTGCTTCTCGAGAGATTCTAATAAAACTTTTTGCCTTCACTTTGAGAAGTCTCCAAGTAGTCAATTTTGGTTAGGGTCTTTGTACCCCACACAGAGGTAATAGGGAGCCATTGGTATTCAGACTTGCTGTTAAGGAAAATCCTTTGGCAACTTGAGTAGAAGATGGTCTAGTGCATAAAAGGTCCTGATGCTGGAAGACCAAGCAGAAATCTACTGAAGTAGTCCAATTATTTGATCCTGCTGGGAAGATATTGAATTTATGGAAGCTAATGATGTAAAAAAACATAGAGAAAAGAAAACAGATTCAGGTCAGAGCCTTTTGGGGAACACCCACAGTTGGCAGATATGATCTGGAAGAAATTCTAGTAAAAAGGACTGGGAAGGAACAGCCATATGGGTAGAAGGAGAAATAAAAAAAAGAGATGTCACAAAATCCAGATAGGAGACGATATAGGAAAAGAGGTGATCAACACTGCTAAAAATTGAAGAGGGAGCAAGAAGGATAAAGATTTTTTTTTGGGGGGGAATCATTAGCTTTGTCAATTTAGCTATCACTAGTAATTTTGGTAATAGAGTATCTGTGATGGGATCATGCTAACAACCAAAGTTAGGGGGGCATGAAGTGGACAAGCCAGCAGAGGGAGAGAAGTCAGATATATAGAACCAGCAAAGTATACTGTCACAAAAACCCAGAGAGGAAAGAGTATTATGAAGAGGTTTTAAACTCATTTAATTCCACAGTGGTACTTTTAAAGATCAACTTCATTCTAAGAAGTTTTTGAACAAAAACATTTTTTAAAAGAGTTTTGCTGTGTTTGAGATTGCCCAATGTATTTATATATAGTGATTTACATGACAAGTTTTTGTCAATTAATTATCATCTGTGTATGTGCATATTATTTGATCAATAAAACTTTTGTTTTAAACAAAATAAAATTTTAAATGGTTAATAAATGTTTAACTAAAACAAGATGATAAAGATAGCCTAGGATCCATAATCCAAAACATAAGGGAATGGAAATGGAATCCAGAATACTTTTCCTGCTTCTAATCTAGCCTCCACATCCATCATTATGGAAAACAATCCAAGTAGAGAAAAAAATGGATCTCACATCAACCTAATGCCATCTCTAAGCAGGTGAAAAATAACCCCCCCTATGCCATCCATCCCAAGCCCTCAGGAGCTGAGACCTGTCACTTGCCTCTGTGACAAAGCCTTGTGTCCTAAGCAGTCAAAACTGACTACTAAAGTCTAAAGACTTTAGCACTTTCACATATTCCAACATCAGATAGTTTTATCAATGGAAATGACATTTTAAAAGATGCATTATTTTCTTCAACCTGAGAATCCCAGAGTCTTTCCATCTTAAAACTAAAACCTGCAATGTGTGCTAGCTCATTTATTAAATGCATTGTCTTGTCTTTCTACTTATATTCCTGATGTTTAGCATAGTTCTTTGCACATACTTAAGTGCTTAATAAATACTTTTTCATGCATTCTTTTCATCAACACTTTTTTCTACACCGTAGAAATTTAAATTGTTTTCAGCCTTCCTTTGAACTTTCAAAAGGACAGAGGTTCACAATCTATTATTTTTTGTGAGGGTCACACAAAGGCCTCCAATTCCAAGACCTGAAGTTTTTGTTTAATAAAAAAACAAAATGACGCATTATTTATATTTATAAGTCTGTTTGAATGTAGTTTTATTTCTTCAAAGTCCACAGTTATGATTCATATTTGTAGCTGAACTTTCCTATAGTGTTACAGAATTTTTCCTGTTTAAACTTGCCATAGTATTTTCTCTTTCCTAAGTCTGTGGAGGGATGGAAGAGGAAGAAATGAAGGTATGAAAAGACTATCTGGAATACAAAGCCTACAAAACAATGTTAATCTAAAGCGAAATACAAGACCATCAAAGTGTCAAAGTATTTAAAGAACTGATAATTCATGGTATATGAATGTTATGGAATATTATTGTTCTGTAAGAAACGACCAGCAGGATGATTTCAGAGAGGCCTGGAGAGACTTGCATGAACTGATGCTGAGTGAAACGAGCAGAACCAGGAGATCATCATGCACAGCAACAACAGTATTACATGATGATCAATTCTGATGGACATGGCTCTCTGCAACAAAGAATTGTCTCAAACCAGTTCCAGTTGTTCACTGAAGAAAACCATATACACCCAGAGAGAGGGAAATGAAATATGGACTACAACATAACATTTTCATGATCTCTATTGACATTTGTTTGCATTGTGTTGCCTTTCTCTGATTCTTTTTTTTTTCTTGTAGATAGGATTTTTCTTGCATAACTTCTCAAGCATTTCAACATTATTAGCATGTAGTGGACTTCCTGCCATCTAGGGGAGGGTAGGGGACTGGGGGTAAAATTTGTAATGGAAAGCTTTGTAAAGATCAATGTTGGGGAACTACCCATACATATATTATACAAATAAAAAGCTTTAACAAAAAAAAAAAAAAAAAAAAAGAACTGATAATTCTACCATTGGTTTCTGGCTAATATAAACATCACTTGAAGAGCAATCTTCTCCCCCTCCTATCTCCTCTTCTACCAACTACCAACAATGTTAAGCTACCTTTTGTGGCTTTTTGTGTTTTAAGTTTTTAAGCCTTAAAAAATACACATTGACAAAATATAAACAAAGGCATAGAAACTGCAAGTTCCTTTTTCCACATTAATACCAGAATTAGACCCATGTTAACAGTTGCCAGAAGAAGCTAAAACTGTTTCTCAACAATTATAAAATTTAAAATTTTAAAATTATTTATGCCCATTTTGAGCTGTTGCTTGTACAAATTCTAAAAAGCGAAATAACAATTGTTTTATACAAATTTTAAACAAATATCAATTTCTGATTAAATTTTTTTAAAATTATGAAACATCTGATCATTTTCCCTTCCATTTCAGTGAAGAAAAAAAAAGAAAAAAGGAAAAATAAAATCCTTATTAAGAATAGTCAAATCAAACAAATCTCAATATTGGTCACATCCAAAATGTAGGTCATTGTCATAAAGTGACATTTTTCTTCATTGGTCCGCTGGAGTCCTAGTTGATCAGTAATCAGAAGTCTTTCAAAACCATTTGTTTTTATAATGCTGCTAGCTAGTACAGGACAAAACTGTTTCTGATTCTGTTCCCTTTATTCTGATTTAGTCAGTCTATACAAAAGTTAGCCCAGGGGTCTCTTAGCACAATAATATTCTATTGTACTTATACACCGTAATTTGTTCACTCATTTCCCACTGGGGCACCCTCTTAGTTCCAGTTCTACTATGTCATCACAAAAAGCTGCTATAAACATTTTTATACACATAGCAACTCTGTCCTTTTGGGTCTTCTTGGGGTGAATGTTAACTTACTAAATATCCCAACTCAGATGTCCCAATATTACCTCAATATGTCCAAAAGTAATCTCATCATCCTTTGCTCCAAATCAGCTTAACTTCCAAATTCTCCCACTGTAGTCATAAAAGATCAAAATGGAACTCAGGCTCTCAACTCTTTTTCTTTTATGCCAAACTATCTCACCTTAAACCTAGATAATAAAATAAATTTCCTCCCTTGACTTAAGATTCTCTTCATTACAATCCATCTTAGACAATACTATCTGACCAACTTTCTCAAAACTAATCATAACCTAAGTGAAATGAGCAGAACCAGGAGATAATTATACACAGCAACAATAAGACTATACGATGATCAATTCTGATGGACATGGCTCTCCATGCTCTCTTCAACAATTAGATATTTCAAACCAGTTCCAATTGTTCAGTGATGAAGAAAGCCATATACACCCAGAGAGAGGGATATGAAATGTGAACCACAACATAACATTTTCATACTTTCTGTTGATGTTTGCTTTCATTTTGTTTTCCTTCTCAGGTTTTTTTTTTCTTTCTAGATCCAATTTTTCTTGTGCAGCAAGATAACTGTATACATATGTATACATATATTGGATTTGTCATATATTTTAACACAGTTAACATGTATTGGACTACTTGCCATCTAGGGGAAGGGGTTGAGGGAAGGAGGGAAAAATTTGGAACAGAAAATTTTGCAAGGGTCAGTGTTGAAAAATTACCCATGCATATGTTTTGCAAATAAAAAGCTTTAATAAAAAAAAAACTGATCATAACCGTTGGACATTGAAGATACAAAGACAAAAATTAAACAATTCCATGTCTAAAAAATCCTTATCTTCAAGAAGAGATTTCTAAAGGAAAACATATACACAAATAAGAAAATAAAAAGTAAATATAATTTTGAGGCAAGAGATGGAGACACCTACAACTAAAGAATTTTGTCTGTTTTATCTTAATCCTAACCAACCCTCTATCAATTTAAATTTTTTCTACCTGTTGTTGATATGGCTTTCTTCCTATCTACTTAAGCATCTATGGTCTATAAGACCATACTCTGATCCAATTCAATCCAGAAAGCATTTGTGAAGTACCTATCATGTGCAAAAAAGCACTTGGCCCCAGAGATACAAAGAAAAAAAACAATTCCTACACTCCCTAAACTGACATGGGAGGAGACCGTAATAACATATATAAACATATATCTGTATCCCAAGGAACAGTGTCCCCACAACTCTACAGTCAGATGGATTGATCAAGAAAATAATTTCTCTCTTCTTATTTAACTGCACACACACTTGGGATTTACTCCATGAAACTTTCCAAATAGAGTTCATGCATAGGTTTCTCTCAAACGTGGTTAAAAAAATACTCCAAACCTGAAAATATTCAACGTGCTATTTGTTGTAAAACAATCATTTGAATTTTTCAATGATTTCAATTCTACATAAGTAGTCTTCTCTATTGGTTCTTCATTCATGTCATGCCCTTCAACTGTGGGTATTACCCAAGATAGTGTCCAGGGGCCCTTTTATCTTTACCCTCCAGCTTCATTTCTTATGGGTTTAATATTGTCTATATGGATCTACGAATATCTCTTCTCCTGAGTGCCAGTGCAAAATCACCAAATGCCTTTCGGACATTTCTAATTGGATAGAGACATCTATAATTCATCATCTTTAAACTTCCTCCAACCTGTCCCTCTTCCCAACTTGCCTATTACTGACAAAGACAACTTTATTCTCCCATTCACTTAAGCTTAAGGCCAAAGCATCATCCTCTATTTTTCATTTTCATTCATCCCACCTAAACAATATATGCTGCCAAATCTTGCAGCCTCTATCTTCAACAAATTCCCTCCCCTCACACATGCATAATCCTAGTTCAGGTCCTTATCACTTCTCACACAGATTATTTATTGCAGTGACCTTCTAACTGGTCTCTTGCCTCAATTCTCTTCCCAGTCCAATTCATCCTCCAGTTGGCTGCTATCATGTCAAATACAAATCTGACCTAGTAGTTACCCTTCTGCTCAATCAACTCCACTGATTTTCAATTGCTTCCTGAATTAACCATACACTGTTTTATTTGACTTTTTATATTTCCTTTATTATCTGGCCCCTCAGTCTTCTTACACTATACTCTCCTCCAAGTATTTTCCATTTTGGCAATATTGGCCTACCTGCAGTTCCTCTAATAGATATCCCATCTCCCATCACTGGGTATTTGCACTAGCTGTCCCTCATACCTAAAATTCCCTGTCCCCTTACCTTGATGCTTCCCTGGTTTTCTCCAAGTCTCAGCTTCACATCTACTACAGAAAGTTTTTCCTAAGTGGCTAAAAGCTGTGAACACCTTCTCATAGTGCCTTTCATATGTCTGTACATATCTTAAATCCAACCTAGTTATCAGTTGTCTCCCCAATGTAACCTCCTTGAGGACAAGGACCATGTTTTTTTGCCTTTCTTTGTATCCCTAGTACCTAGAACATACTAAGCACTTGATAAATGCTCTTTGTCTTGAGATTATAGTTTCTTTTCAAATATCAAAGGTAATAAGAAAAAATTAAAGGTTAATAGGGAAGATAACTGAATGCACTTTCAGATTACTATAAAACATACCATTCTGCACAGGAAGATTGTTTGAGTGATTTTTTCCTTGTTTTTCCTTCTTAATATTCTTTGAATCTAAAAAGAAATATTATGACCAAAATGATTTTTAAGATTTAGAAGCAATCATATGTTAAAGATCACTCAATGTTTCTTCAGTTGTTTATTGAAATTTTTCTAACAGAAAATTTACTTTTATTTATTGGTTTTATACAAATATGTAAAATAATATCACCTGGAACTTAATTAGGCATGTTAGAAAATGCATTAATCAATAAGAGGCAGTACAGTAGGGTATAATATTAGACCAGGAATCTGAAAAATCCTGGGTTCAAGTATTGCCTCTGATATTTGTTAATAATGTGTCCAAGGAACAATGATTTTAATCTGAGCCTCAAGGAAGTGCAGTCTCAATCTGCATCAGTGGAAAGAGTGTAAACCAAAGAAATCAGAGAATATTAACACACTGACACATCCAACACAACATGAAGATGCCATTTTACAAAATTACAATACATTTCCCCAAATTACATCATATACTGATCATAAAAACCAGAAAGTCAAATTTTAATTTTATTTGATGTTTTTCTAAACATGTAGTTTTAGAAGTTTGCAAGGCCTAAAGCTAAAAAAATAATAAGCATATAATTTAGAGCTAGACAGGACTTCACAAATATCATCCAGTCCAACCTCTTAACTATAGAAAAGCAAACAAAGACACAAGGAAATATAAAATTTCAATGTAAGTAAATGTTGGACTCTTCTACTTCTTAAGTCTACTGATAGCTCTTTACTCTTCCCTCTGAATTCAAGATAAGTACTTTTCAAAAGTCTAACCCACTTTGTTTTCTGTAATACTATTCAAGACAAATATAACTGATGATCACAGCTACTACCTGGAAGATCAATTAAGACCATCAAATTAAGTTTAAATAAAATTAAAATTTTCTTCTATCATCTTATTCTTGAAGTAAATCAATAATCAAATAACTTATTCCACATGCATTCTAATCCAACAAACAAGAAACTAAAATATTTTATTCCCATATTCTTTTGACATGTAAAACACCTTACCTTTATTTATTATCTTCCCCATAGTTGTCCTCTTCTTCTGTGCTCTTCCTTGAGGCAGGAAGACCAGGGACTGCCTTTTTATCGTGTCAAAGATTCCTGAAAGACATTATTACTACAAATCAGTGTCAGGTTCAAAACGCATTACCTATTTCTACTTAAAACTGAATAATCATAAGGAAGGCTACAAAAAACAGAACTAGCAGAAACACATTTTCACTTCATGAAAATTCAAGTAAATCTCCTTAAAGATATATTTATTCAATCATCAATAAAAATAGTCCTTAATGGAAATTTGTGCATTCACTGAATATTCTTCTTTTTTTTGCAAAGGCAATTGAGGTTAAGTGACTTGTCCCGAATCACACAGCTAGTTAGTATTAAATGTCAAAATTTTTAAACAGAAACGCATCTTTTTTCCTACCTTTAATTTCAGTTGATTAGGTTTGATAATGGATGGAAAGTTATAAGAAAACAGAAGTTCTGCTGAGACTAAATTATTTGATGTTTCTTTTTCTAACTGAATTTATGAGGATAATTTTTTGAGAATCTTTAAAATAGAATATTCAGGGGCAGCTAGGTGGTACAGTGGATAGAGCACCAGCCCGGAAGTCAGGAGGACCTGAGTTCAAATTTGGTCTCATACATTTAATAATATAATCCATAATTAGACACGAAAATAAGAATATTAAAAATCAAAGAAAAGATTAATAAAACTGGAAGTAAGAAAACCACTGAACTAATAAATAAAACTAGGATCTAATTTTATGGGGGGAAATGGATAAACCATTTGATTTGACCTTTAAAAAAAGAAAAAATCAAATTACCAGTTTCAAAAATGTAACGGATTCATTATGAATGAAATGAAATTAAAGCAATTAGAAGCTAGTTAGCTCAATTATATACCAAAAAAATCTGACAAAGAGAAGAGAGAAAGATTATCTACCTCCAAAGAAAGAATAAGTGCTGATAAATACATTTTTGATAGTATTTTATTTTTCCAAATACATGTAATGATAGTTCTCAATATTTTATCTCTGAAAGATTCTGCATTCCAAATTTTTTGTCTCCCTCTCCACCTCCTCCTCCCCAAAACATCAAGCACTGATACAATATATACACGTATAATAATACTTTTAAACATTTCCATATTTGTCATGTTATACAAAGAAAATCAGAGCATATTTTTCTCACTTTATTTTTCTTAGTTTTTTTGTATTTTCTTTTATAACATGGCTACTATAAAAATGTTTTGCATGAATGCATATGTATAATCTATATCAAGTTATTTGCCTTCTCAAGAAAGGGAGAGGTATGAGAGAGAGAATTTGGCACTTAGAAATTTTTTAAACTCATGTTAAAAATTATTTTTACATGTAATTGGAAATATGCAAAAAAAATTCTAAATCATTTCCCAGTGGATAAATACCCAAAAAGATATGAACAGGCAATTTTCAGAAGAAGAAATCAAAGCTTTAGTTAAGACATATGAACAAATGTTCTAAATCACTACTGATTATTAGAGAAATACAAATTAAAACTCCGAGGTGGTTACCACCTCACACTTAGCAGACTGGCATGACATTAATATGACACAATAGAAAAATGACAAATGCCAGAGATGTGAAAAAATTCAGACACAAATGCACTCCTGGTGAAATTGTAATAGTCCAACTATCCTGATTAATATTTTGGAACTATTTCCAAGGGGTTTTAAAATTTTATGTATTCTTTGACCTAGAAATACCACTTCAAGATCTGTAAAAAAGAGCAAAAAAGGGGGGGGGGGAGGACTTGTTTGTACAAAAACATTTATAGCATGTTTGTGGTAGCAAAGAAATGGAAATTTTGGGGATGCCTGACAATTAGGGATGGCTGAACAACGTATAGTATATAATCTCAACTGTGCTATATAAGAAATGATGAACAAAATTATCTTAGAAAAAAACACGGACAGACTTGTTTGAAATCAACAACTAAGCCATTCTGACTACCATAAATACCTAAATTAGCTACAAAGCATACATGAAGGAAAATTCCATCTGCATCCAGACAAAAAGCTAGTCTGGAAACATTTATGGGAGGTCTAAAGCGGGGGTAGAGGAAGAAGAAAAAAAAGTTACATGGTAAATAAATTATATATTATAAAGGGATAGGAATAGATTTGCTGTTTCACATACAATCATTTTTTTCCTACTCTACATCATGGTAATGCCTCTTTTACTTAATAAGTTTAGAATAAAATATAAATTTTTTAAATGGCAAGCAGAATAGTTTCAGAAAAACTGAGAAAGACAAGAACTCATGCAAAGTGAAATGAACCAAATCATAAGAAAACCATACATAGTAATCAATAATGTAATGATTTGAACAAGAAAATGATCCAAACTATGCTCAAAAAGTTATCAAACTGTGCATACCCTTTGACTCAGCAGTGTTTCTATTGGGCCTATATCCCAAGGAGATCTTAAAGGAGGGAAAGGGACCCACATGTGTAAGAATGTTTGTGGCAGCCCTTTTTGTAGTGGCTAGAAACTGGAAACTGAATGGATGCCCTTCAATTGGAGAGTGGCTGAATAAATTATGGGATATGAATGTTATGGAATATTATTGTTCTGTGAGAAACGACCAGCAGGACGATTTCAGAAAGGCCTGGAGAGACTTGCATGAACTGATGCTGAGTGAAACGAGCAGAATCAGGAGATCATTATACACAGCAACAACAATATTACATGATGATCACCTCTGATGGACGTGGCTCTCTGCAACAAAAAATGTCTCAAACCAGTTCCAATTGTTCAGTGAAGAAAGCCATATACACCCAGAGGGAGGTATATGAAATGTGGACCACAACATAACATATTCATGCTCTCTATTGATGTTTGCTTGCATTGTGTTTCCTTTCTTGGATTTTTTTTTTCTTGTAGATAGGATTTTTCTTGCACAACAACTTGTCAAGTATTTTAACATTAACATGTAGTGGACTTCCTGTCATCTAGGGGAGGGGATGGGAGAGGACTGGGGGCAAAATTTGTAACGGAAAGCTTTGTAAAGATCAATGCTGAGGAGCTACCCATACATATTTATACAAATAAAAAGCTTTAATAAAAAAATTGTTTTTAAAAAAAGAAAAAAAGAAACGACCAGGATGATTTTCAGAGAGGCCTGGAGAGACTTGCATGAACTGATGCTGAGTGAAATGAGGAGAACCAGGAGATCATTATACATGGCAACAACAAGACCATATGATGATCAATTCTGATGGACATGGCTCTCTTCAACAATGAGATGTTTCAAACCAGTTCCAATTGTTCAATGATGAAGAAAGCCATATATACCCAGAGAGAGGGATCTAAATGTGGACCACAACATAACATTTTCATGCTCTCTATTGAAATTTGTTTGCATTATGTTTCCTTTCTCAGATTTTTTTTCTTGTAGATCTGATTTTTCTTCTGCAATAAGATAACTGTAAAAATATGTATAGACATATTCAATTTGTCAAGTATTTTAACATGTAGTAGACTTCCTGCCATCTAGGGGAAGAGTGGGGGATGGGGGGGGAAATTTATAACAGAAAGCTTTGCAAGGGTCAATGTTGAAAAATTACCCATACATATGTTTTGCAAATAAAAAGCTTTAATAAAAAAGAAAAGAAAAGAAAAAGAAAAAGAAAATGATCTAAAACAATTCCAACGGTGAAAAATGCTATCTGCCTCCAGAGGGATATGGATGAAGGGACGTTAGATAGCACAATGGATAGAGCACCAGCCCTTAAGTCGAGGACTTAAATTCAAATCTAACCTCAGACACTTAACACTTCTTACCTGTGTAACTATGGGCAAGTCACTTAACCCCAATTGCCTCAGCAAAAAAGAGAGAGGAGGGAGGGGAAAAGGGGAAGAAAGAGAGAGATGGACAAACTATGAATGCAGGTTGAAGCACACTTTTTTTTCCCTTTATTAAAGCTTTTTATTTGCAAAACATATGTATGGGCAATTCCTCAACATTGACCCTTACAAAGCTTTCCCTTACAAATTTTCCCCCCTAGTCCCCACCCCTCCCCTAAATGGGAGGAAGTCCATTACATGTTAATTATGTTAAAATACTTGACAAAATGAATATGTGTATACATATTTCCACACTTATCTTGTTGTGCAAGAAAAATCGTATCTACAAGAAAAAAAAATCTGAGAAAGGAAACAATGCAAGCAAACATCGATAGAGAGCATGAAAATGTTATGCTGTGATCCACATTTCATATCCCTTTCTCTGGGTGCATATGGCTTTCTACATCACTGAACAATTGGAACTGGTTTGAAACATTTCATTGTTGAAGAGAACCATGTCCATCAGAATTGATCATCATATAGTCCTCTTGTTGCCGTGTATAATGATCTCCTGGTTCTGCTCATTTCGCTCAGCATCAGTTCATGCAAGTCTCTCCAGGCCTCTCTGAAATCATCCTGTGAAGCACACTTTTAAAAAAAACTTTTATTTTTCTTCTTTTGTTCTGTTTGTATTTTCTTTTGTAACATAGCTGATGAGGAAGCATGTTTTACATGACTGCATTATCTGGATCAAATTGCTTACCATCTCAAGGACGATGAAATTAAAAAAAAAAAAACAACCTTAAAAATTGTCTTTAAATATAGTTGGGAAAAAATTAAACATTATTTTAAAATGTTTTGCATGACTTCATATATATAATTCAATTGCTTGCCTTTTCAAGGAGGAAGGGATGGGGACAGAAGGAGAGATTTTTAAATGCTGTTAAATTTTTCCTTACATATGATTAAAAAATATTTAGCAAAATAAGTTATTTTTAAAAATCTTTAGCATTCCAAAAGATAGTTTCATTTCATAGCACTCTTTCCAAATACCAAATGTAAAGTAGCAAATACTAGAGTAAATATAAAGAAACTAGAAATTTTAAAATACTTTACCTATAATATTTAAGAAATGCTGAACCATAATTTAGGTAAAGAGAAACATTAACTGGATATTGATAAAATTTTGAAGAACAGAAAGTATTATGATAAGATTCCTCCTCTAATGCAATAAAGTATCTGTATAAGCAAGATATATACAAAACCTGAACATCTTTAGGTTTTAAGGTCACAAAAATTATTGATAAGATTGATATTCTAATCATCTAAAGATAAGATCAAAAGAAAACTACTCTTTTCAAGTGGCTTAATAAATTCAACAAAAAAAATTAAAATAACATGAATGTTAAAGTAATCATCAGTCCAAAGAGGCAAGAAAAAGGAAAAAATTGGCTAAAACTAATCTGAACCATGAATTCAAATACTTTAACTTACTAAAAAAAAAAGTGAAAACTTTTCTTTTTAAGCAATGCAAAAAGAAAATCTAATTCAGAGTGATTGCCTTTCAGAATACATATGTACATATATATGTAAAAATATACATAATATATTAAATATGAATGGGGGGGAGAAAATGGGATTAAGGCCAAATTTGAACTCAGTTTCTCCTGACTTCAATTAAGGCTAAATTTGAACTCAGTTTCTCCTGACTGCAAAGCCAACGCTCTATGACACCACTTAAGTGTCACCTATCTGCCCCCAGGCATGTAATTTCAATATAGCATTATTTACCTATTTTTTTCTCACATATTTAATGCTGTAATAAATATTACAACCTAACAATAGTGGTCATTAGTCTAACTCACCTGGATTATCTGTATAAACAAAAAAGCTTTTAGCATATCACAAATTTGTGCTGAGAAAGAAAACTTAATAAATATTTCCATTTATCCACTAAAAAGTTATTACTATGAAGTCTTGAAGTACTTTAAAATAGTATATATTCAAACACAAAACTCACACAATTTATATTCATTGTAATATTCCCTTACTCGTTAATTCAAAAAACATTCTATGTAAAAAAATTTATTTAATTTCTCCCTTTGAAAAATAAAAATAGCCACATATTTCAATATATGCACATAGGTAACATACTGCGTTTCAAGGTTTACAAAATGAATAAAATTGTCAAAATTGATTTACTATATGGTATGAAAATTCAATAAAAAAAGGTAATCTGCCTAATTCTAAATTTTTCTTATATTAGTTTCATTTTAAAGTGATGATAGTTCAAAAAGAATTACTTGTGGTTACTAACTTAAAGTTATGCCAGAGTTAGTTCTTGTTTGCAAGGATATGCATTACAATTTTAGTTTTTTTTTTCCTTTTACAAAGACATGCACAAATACTAACCAAGTTAATTTTTTTATTTCACGCACACACACACGATATGTCTCACATAACTCTTATCCCATTCACTTTACTTTTATTTTTGCAATAAACTCTTTTCACTTAGAGGTAAAGACTGAAGAAATAAGAAAAGAAAAGACCTAAAAATTCAACTCAACTTCTTCAAATGCAGAAAAATAATATTAATTTGCAAAAACAGAAAAACGAAGTTGGCTGTAAAGTTAAAATGAGTTTAACTCAGCAGGCACTCATGAAATCTCAGATCTAGTACTTTTTTGTGTATAAGCGTGGGAAATGCTTAATCAGATGTCATTCAGGGCAGGAAGAGGAGGAGAATCTAGTACTTAAAAGAGTGAAGTCTGGACTAAGAGAGGGAACCAAAAGTGAATGGGGAGTAAATGATGGGCCAGATGTCTGAAGAGGAAGATAAAAGAAAGAGAAAGGAGATAAGGGGAGGAAAAAAACACGGTATCCATTATACATGTAAAAATGTTAAAGAAAATAAAATAGCATCTCTGTCAATAAATAATAAGACTTCCTACAACATAATAAATCAAAAGAAAAACTGAAAAGCAGCACTTTATTGAAATTAAGTGGATGGGCAGACAAGTTCATGCAATATTCAGATACCTAAATTTTCCAATAAATGAATTTCTATTATTTTTTAACAGTTTGGTTATCTTAAAGTAGCAATGCCTCTTAATTATCATGGGGTTTGTTCTTTCAGGTAATCGTATTCAATTGCCAAGCATTTTTACACCTTTTATCCACGTGTTCAAGTTAATACTTTTCTTTAGTAACAGGCTTTCTCCCTAGCCACAACCAGCTAGATTCAGGTTTTGCCTTTTCTATTAGCTCTGTGAAACTCAGAAGGATAAACATCCCAATGCCCAGAGCAGCTAGCAGGAACAAAGAGAGAAATAAGATCTTAACCCAGAGACAGTCCTCCACAGATGTATGATTTAACAATCACTTAAGCCTATCATATGCAAGGGATTATCCAGCTGAAGATTGAGACTCTAGGGGGTCACACAGCTAACTCAGAGGACTCTATACAACATATCTGACAGAAACAGGAAAGGAGGAGGGTCCCATTCCTCAAGTACAAGATAGTGCCCAGGATATGCTACACCAGCCAACCAAATTCCTTGTATTTGGGAAGAAAGAATTTAATATTTAGACTAAATATCTTGCAATTTTTCTACCCTTGAACTCAGAAAGGTTTGCTCTAGGTCAACTACTGGTCAAGACTCTCATGAGCACTTATCAACTGTTTTGACTGACACAAGAGTGGTGTGGGATCGTGAAGAACGCATGGTGCTTACTCCCTCTGGACATCCAAGTCCTCAAAGTCTGCAGTCTCCAGATCCCAGCAGTCAGGATTTATGGGACTTAGAATAAACAAGGCCACAGCAGTTTAATCTTAAGGTTCAAATAAAAACAGGGTTGCAGGATGAAGATGAGATGCTATTCCAAGGACAGAAAATGAGTAGGTGGCCTCTCTGTCTGTCTTCTACATTAATCTGTGGAGGCTGACAGGCCAATCTACAAGTTCCCTTCTAGATGGAATTCAATGATTAATCAGGCACATTTAACACAAGGAATACTGTCTATCCACTCTCATTCAAGCAGCTTCTAATTAGTGTGTCGGTTATGAGAAGGGTTTGCCCTAAGACAGGCCAATATCAGCCAAGTCAGTAGCTCTTTCCATCATAAGTGGACATGGCCAAGCCTTAAAAAAATTGATTTAGAGATGAAGAGTGTACAAAAAAGCCAATATACTTTATTACAGTTCCTTTTCCTGTTGGAGCAGACTTGCTACTTAGCTTGCTTGAGTATAAGATGTAAGAAGTCTGAGTTTTTGGGAAAACTCCCTTATCATATAGGATGCTCTTAGCAACAATGATTTAGAGGATGGACTGGGAGAAGAGGTGACAGTTTCAAATGTCCCGTGTGGGAGGCTGCTGGTAGCAAAACTTCCATCTGGGTCAATTCAACTTCCAGCTCCTGCTGGACCCACCAGACCTCCAACAACAGGTGAGAAAAGGAGAAAGCCATTCATGAGCCCTGCATGTGCTCTTTCTGGCTGCATATGTTCCCTGAGAAAAGGTTCCTAGGGGCTAGAGGTTTGCAAGAAAAATCCCAGTTTGGTGTCAGTCTTAACTCCCAATGATGAAGACGACAATGTGTGATATAAGAGGAATAATGTGAGAGACTCTGATGTGGATGAAGCAGCCTTCTCTTGGACCTCAGACCCTCAATCTGCTGCTGGGGACTATGCCTTGGGGGAATAGGTAGAGAGCTAAATTAGTGGGGAGAAGAACTTCCTTCTCTTGCAATGCTGCTTTTTGCTTCATCTTCAGGCTTTAGAAGGAAGAGCAATAGTAAAACAAGCCTCTCATCTGACCAGATAATAATGTGCTTTCATCTCATCTGTCTTTTTTCCTCATCTCCAAAGGAGTTGCGCCTTCAACTTAATGATGAACACCCCTCTATCTGGTCTTACCCTATATATTCAAGTGATTCTGAACCTCTCTAGCTTGTTATCTGAACCCTAATCTCCATCCCCACTACCCAATACTTTATTTCCCTTCCCTTTCAACCTTTCTATGCCAAAGTCCCCATCAAGCACAACATATCTCTTCCACTAAGTCCTCTGGAATACTTGTTCCATCGGCAACAAACTTCCCTTCATCCTAAATCTTTTCTTCTCCCACTCTTTCCATCTTCTAGCAATCATTGAAATCTGGCTCTTTTTTAGCTTCCTCCCTCCACCCAAGACAATGCCTCTCTGACCACTACTCATTCCCCTCAGCTCAATGGTCCAGGTTGAAAAAGCACCACCTTTGTGTCCAAGAATTTCAAAATCCCTTTATCTGAAATTCCTTTTACAGGCTTTACACTTCTCCCTCTGCCTTTCCTTACCAAACTTTACTCTTAGTCCACAACTATGACCTCCAGTCTCTTGACTCCTCATTTTCTCCTAAGTCACTGCACTAGTTATTCTCTACTTTTTCCTATCTTAAACCCTTGCTAAACCAATTCAATCCGGCATTATCCTCTTAAGTCTCTGGCCTCCTTATCATAGTGTTGACTGTACCTGCCTTTGATGATTTCCACCCGCCACCACCTTTGCTCCTATATACTCTACAATTTAAAAAACTGGGGAAAAAAATCACATCTCTGTCAGAACTGCTGGATCCATTACAAATTTTCTTTCTACACCTCCCGGACCAATTCACTATATCCCACTCTCTTCTATATCTTTTCATCCTGTTTCAAACTTCTCAAGGCTCCTCAATTTACTTAAACCCATGACTCATATTTTTACTGAAAAAACGTGAATCCCTATCTGAGAGTTCTCATCTCCCGTCCCTGTTTCATAAATCCCAAGTGCCTTCTGATAACTATTTCTTCCTTGACAACTCCCTTCTCACATAATGAGGTGACTCTTTTCCTTCTCAAGACCTCTCTACCTGCATAAGTGATCCTTTTATAGAAATCAATTAAGATGCTATTTAATCAATCAACTAACTGTACCAAGAACTATGCTAGACAGTAAGAATATTTTCCCTCCCTCCAAAAGAGTACTTTTATTCTACTATATACTGTTATGATAGTCTTGGCAAGAACTGGTGAGAACTTATACTAAAATGTTGGCCATGAGGAGATAAGACAAAACTTAATTAGGAATATGGAAGGGAGAAGAATCAAGTGTGCCTTCAAAATTAGAAACCTAACTGACTAAAAGCATAGCACTACGTTAAAAAGAGGGGAAAAAAGGAAGGTTGGGGGTTAGTTTTAAAACAGGAGCTTATACATGACTTTTTTAAAATATACTCATAATTTTAGTTCTTTATAGTTTCCTTTGTAGTCAAACATACAAATATATCCATGTTTTAATGCATTTTAAAACTTAAGTCAGAGAAAAATCTAAAGACTTCACCAGACTGTCAAAGGAGTTCATCAAACACAAAATATCTAAGAACCCCTGACTTAGAAGTAAAGATAATCAGCTCTGTTTTGCCCAAATTGAGTTTAAGGTATCTACAGAATATCCAAGAGATATCATTAAGCAGTTGTTGATTTATGACTGAAATTCGTAAAAGAATGGATATTTAGATTTGAGAGAGTTAGGTATGCAGAGATAATTGAACCTAAGGGAAAGAGTGTAGAGAATTAGACAGTGAAGCACAGAGAGTGGAATTGGCAGGGGAGTGTGAATAGGCAGGGTGGAACCATGCTTAGGGAAAGGAAACATAAGCCAGTAAAATGAAGAAATAAGTTAGACAGAAGGAAAATCAGGAGACAGTCAAAGAAGCCAAGGTATGACAGTATATTTGGGGGGCGGCTATGGGGAGAAGTAGTAAACAACGACAAAAATGCAAAGAAATCAAGGAGGAAGAAGTCAGGAAAAGGTTACTGGATTACAGTAAACGCCTTGATGACCATGAAGTCTGGAACTGGGTTGCAAGGATGTGATAAATTAACAGCAGACAAGAAGCCAAACCAGTGGGTAGACAGATAAATGTTTTCTATTGGCAATGAAAAGGAATAATATGAAAGATTACTTGAGATACTAGTGCCAAAAGGAGATTTTTAATGTGAAACAATCTTAACTTTGACTTCAGGCAAGCCAGAGAAGGGTTATTTTTTAACCTAGAATGAATGAGAGATGAAAAATGAGGGGGCAGAGTAAGGGGACAGGAGGCAGCCCTGACTAGGAAGAGGATCACCACCTATACATCAGAATCAGGAGAGAAAAAAATAGGTGGAGAATTAGATGGGTTAGTTTTAAGGTAGGGGATAATAACACAAAAATTACAATAGAAATTTTGGCAGCAATTTCAGCCAACTTAAACATAAAGAAATCTCCACCAATAAAACCACATGACAATCCTGCCTGTGCCCAAGACCTCCAAAAAAGGGAATCTACCACCTCTCTAAAGGTGTCAAATTTAATCTCTCCTCCATGTAATAAGCAGCTCTTGAACTACCTTATAAAACTATCAAGTCCTCCCTGAATCTTTTTTTTTTTTCAGGCTAAAAACTTCCAATTCCTTCAAATAATTTTCAAATACCATGAAGCCCAGATCTTTCACCATTCTGGGTGCCATCTGCTGGACATTGAACATTTTCCAGTTTGTGTCAACATTCTTTAAAACCATAGTACCTATACTCCAAATGAAGCCTGACACAGGCAGAATACAGTGAGATTATCACTTGCTTCTCCCTAGAAAATTACGTTCCTATCAGTCTGTTAGCTTTTTTGGCTTCTGTATCAAACAGCAGACTCTCATTGAGTTTGCATTCCCCTAAACTCCTAGATCCTCTTTAAAACAACTATTTTCATCCATACCTCTCTCATTTTGGTGAATGTGATTGTCTACGTGATCTTGGATGCTATCAGACTTGACAAAAGAGAAAAATGATGGATCCTTAAAACTAGCCAATGACTAACATTGATTATTTTTTTCAAATTTATTTTTTATTAAAGCTTTGTATTTTCAAAATATATACAGGGATAATTTTCAACATGCACCCTTACAAAATCTTGTGTTCTAAATTTTTTCCCTCCTTCCTCCTGTCCTCTCCCCTAGGGTAACCCAATACACGTTAAACATGCACAATTCTTCTATATACATTTCTACAAATATCAGGCTGCACAAGAAAAATCAGATCAAAAAGGAAAAAAAAATGAGAAAGAAAACAAAATGCAAAAAAAGTGAAATTTCAGAAAGAGTGAAAATACTATGTTAATCCTAATTATTAAAAAGGGATGGATTGTGATCACTCAGAAGCTATGAGTTATAGGAACAAGTCACATCTTATTACCTTTTTTGACTGGAAGATCAAGCAAATATTGTATATTAATTAAAGTATCTAGATTCTAGATAGATATCTAAAAAAGCTGTCAAGGTATCCTTGAGGACAAAATAACTGTGCTATATGGATTTAGAACTGAATGAATGACTATACCTATATCAATCAAATAATCAACCATGATTTGATACAAACTAAGTGGTAAGAGTATAACAATCTTCCTCAGCCATGCTCAGATTTAACATTTTATCAATGATTTCAAATACGATATAGATAAAATGCTTATCAAATGTGCAAAAGTAAGAAAGATAGGGGCAGCTAGATGGCACAGTGGAAAGAACATCAGCCCCAAAGTCAGGAGGACCTGAGTTCAAATCTGACCTCAGACACTTAACACTTCCTGGCTGTGTGATCCTGGGCAAGTCACTTAACTCCAATTGCCTCAGCAAAAAAGAAAAAGTAATAAAGATAGGTAATCTGGTGATGATAGAATCACAATGCAAAAAGTTCATAGGCTAAATACATAGACCTGGTTAAAAACACAGATACAACTGGCCAGATCCACAGAATTTCTTGACATTAAACAATCATGATTCACTTCTGGAATAAATTGCCAACCGATGTGATTCTCCTCCTGCTTTATTTCCAAACTGTCTTCTTTATTAGTTTCCCTTTCTAATTTAAAACGCTAGGGAATTAGTTTATTTTAATACAGTGGCAGAATTGGCCACATTTTTCAGGGCACCTTCTGAATACTTGTGAGTCAGGATGACATACTGGTATTCCTATGTACGAAAAGCACCCATTCCATACCATTCTACCTAACTAGCCACATCTCCATAATAATAGCTACCTCTCCAATGGACCCCGCCTCTTCAACATAATTTGTTATATTCTTCTGAATTGCTATGGGTTTCTGGCTTTTCACCTCCAGTTAATTTCGTGTCCTGCCAAGCTGACTACCAGGAAAATTGTTGTTTCTCCCTTCCTTCACCTAAAACTCTCAGATGCATTAGTCATTCCGATAAGAATGAATTTTTAATGATACAGAATAAGCCACTTTTCAAATTAAACTTTGGGTTCCAATGTGGCCAAAAAGGGCTAAAAGGAAGGAAACCATTCAATTTTACAACTGCCAATAGAAAATCTCAATGATTTAAACAACTAATTCTTTTACTCTCCAAATCTGACCCACAAACCTCTCATGTTTCCGTATATCTGCCTCTGTCTCTCACTCTCACCAAACTCAAAACTTTAGCATCTTGACACTTCCTTCTTCCATCCTCTCTCCTCTATTCACATCAACAAAATGATACTGCCCTAGTTTAGGGACCCACCTACTTTGTTTTACCAACATCCAACCTAGTCTTCCAGTTCTTCCTTCTCTAAATTCATCTTTTCACACATGTGACAAATTAATCCCTCCTACTGCACAGATTCTAAGCACCTTCAAGGGGTTACCATAGCCTAAAGGATAAAATGCTAATTCCTAGTGCTCAAGGCCTGCTGTAGTCTACATCCAGCCTACTGCAATAGGTGTATTTCACTTACTTCCTTTCATTCTACTTTCCAAAGCCATAAAAAGCTCTTATAGCCTATTCCTACTCCACCTAAAGCTTAAGAAGTTTTCTTAAGTGTCTTTACCATTTCCTTCCATTTCTTCTTTCCAAAATGCAGCTCAAATGTTACCTCCTCCAAAAAACCTTCTGGAATGTTCCCAGTTAACAATAACCTCTCTTACAATCTCCCACCTCAAACATTATAAAAATTTTGTCTGAAGATCTTTTTATCAGATAAGACAATGCATATTTAGCATGTATAGTCTTCCTTCCAGATTTAGCTCAGACCTTTCTCTGATCCCTGTACTTACTCTGCTCTTTTCTTCTCCCAAGTACTGCATATTTTATCAACAAGGACATTCCCTATTAGGTAGCTTAAAATCAGGCACTCTTTGTCTCCATATCCCCAAAACCTAGACTAGTGCATGGTATTTTATAAGTAATTTATAAATATTTACTGACTTGAATTCATCATCCCTTTTTTCCCCCACAAACTCTACTGTTTCCTATCTATATCTCTGGTACCTAGCATTGAAATTTGCATAGATCAGAATTACTTAAATGCTGAAATTACTTTCAAACACATTCACAAGACAGAATGCAATACTTAAAGTATTTTAACTAGAACATTTTATATTAATACACTACATATAGCATTTCAAAGTCAAAATGTTTTTATCTTTTTTTAAAGTAACTTCTATAAGAAATCAGTTTGTCAGAATGATTTCTGCCTTGTCAATCTATGGGTAAAAAAGTAGCATATGGGCAAAATTTCCTTAGACTTTTAAGTAGAAAATGCATATTTCTTAACTTTAAAACCCAAAATTCTGAATCTCAATAAATGTAGACCATAATTACAGGAGTTAAGATTAGGAAGAAGTGCAGGGATTCTCTAAGATTCCTAAAGATTTGCTTTTTCTCTCTCAATATCATCACTTTTTTTTTTTTTTAAAGCTCAAAAGCAGCCAAGATACTTTGTCAGAATTAATAAGTTACCAAAGACAGGCCAGATTAGTAGTTAGATAGTCAAGGAAAATTCAAACTGCTTCAGGAAATGAGCTGGTGATTCAATAGTCCTACTCTTTCAGCCAACATGGTGTTAAGATGCTGTAAGTGAGCTGTTTGAAGGTACCATAAAAATTGAACCTATGACTACTAAGCTAATTAAGAATTCTTCACAAAGTTTGATCAACATTTCAAGTCTGCCTCTGATTACCGTTTTTCACTTTCAAAAAGTCGAGTCTTTCAGGATTCTAATCTTCTACATAATTATAAATACTAGTAGTTCTCGTGTTTCATTAAATGAGCCCAATACATTTCAAAGTTAAATTTTTTTCTGTAAAAGAATCTAATGTTCAAAGAGAAGAGAAAAATTTCAAAGGTCAAATCATGGCAGTTTATTACAATATAAAGGGTTCCCGCTAGACTGAAAGTTCTAATGAAAAATCTTAGTTGCAATATTAAAATAGTTCAATATACCAAAAGGTCTGAAAATAATCCCTTTTCAGAAAATAAGCAGCTAATATGTCAATTGCTAAACACCAATACTTGAGAAACAATAGTAAAGTGCATCAAGTTCCATTAAGCCTCTTACTAGTCGGAATTCACAAATTATTCCCCTAATCCATTTCTGCATAAATCTATACAAAAAAGAATGACTTTATATCTAAATTTATCCAAAAGTTATTTTAGACATCACCTCCAATAATGATATATGCAATCAAATTATTAGTCAAATTAGTCATTTTCTATTTTCTCAAGCTGCTTCTAGAATATAACTACTTAACTGAATTTTAATGTTCACTGACAATCCAATCTCATATACATTCTTCTTCTCCTCTAGTTAAATGAAACTTCCCCTAAGGCTCTTTTGCTTCATCATCACTCTAGAGTTCATGCTTGGTTTCATTTATCTGAAACTCTCTACTACTACTTGAAAATCTATTATCATACTCCCTTCTGCATCACCCCAAAGAATTACTGAAGTAAAAAACTATGCAACCTAAATAAATTTATAAGTGACTAAAACTTCAAAAATAAATGATTCTTTCAACAAGGTTTCCATCTAAATCTAAGTAGCTTATGTCTAAACAGAGATCTTTGTTACATTAGATAAGGTAGCCATGTGAATTGTACTTTTTTTTTCCATTGTTACTTTGTTCAAACTCAATGTCCTAACTTCCTTTCACCTTAATTTGTAAATTACATCTAAATGCCACTATTCTCAATAATCTCATCACACTATAACTTCATAAAAACAATTATTTTTTAGCTAAGATCTACCATTGAAACATAAGGCACAAAAGTTTACAAAATTAAGAGTTTTGAAAGGGAAGTTTTGAAAGTTGGAACAAAAGGAATTTTCTGCAATTTTAAGCATTAACTGTGAGAAAAGGCTAACAGGTTCCTAGTACGTATTCTGTCATTTTTAAGGGGTGGAATGAATCCCACAAAACTACCAAAAATCAGGTTTTAAAAAAAAATTAGCACAGGATTTTTTTAAAGCCACAATTATTCTTCATTAACAAATACAATGATTTACACAAATTAATAATTCAGATATTCTTTTAACAACCAAAACAGTTCCTATTTTAACCATTTTGTTGGAAACATTATAAATGTTAATTATACTGCTCTGTAATGCAGTTACTAAAAACTGTCTCTCCCTAAATAGTTCAAAACACCTGTGTATATATTGCCTTCCAATTCCTCTCTACTGTCAGTGAACAGTTAGTTCTGAACTGCTGTTTTCTTCTCCAATTCTAAATCAACTGGCCTGGGGGTGGCCCAAGGTATATTCCAAGAGCCCTCCACTTACTCGAGAATAATTATATCCCACAGAGATTGTCAGCAGTCTAATATATGAACAATTGATGTTGTTTTATTTAGTTTTAATTTAAGAAATACTGGCCTTTGAATGACATCACCTTTCAAAGAGAACCACTAATGTCGTGGTAATGTCATTTTTTTAAATTTAATTTTCCAATAGTATTTTTTCCAACTACATATATAGTTTTCAACATTCTTTTTTATAACACTTTGTTGTGAATTTTTCTCCCTCCCTCCACAAGACAGCAAGCAATCCCATATAGGTTAGATATGTACAATCCTTTCAAATGTATTTCCATATTTGTTGTGGTATGAAAGAAAAATTAGCCCCAAAAGGAGAAAAACACAAAAAAGAAAACAAACAAAAAGTAAAAATACTATGCCTTGATCCACATTCATTCTCCACAGCTCTTTCTCTCTCTCTCTGGATGTGGGTCCACTGGAATTGCCCTGAATCATCAGGTCATTGTTAAAAAGAGCTAAGCTCATCACAATTGACTGTTAATATTCATGTTGTTACTGTATACAATATTTTCCTGATTCTGCTCTCTTCACTCAGCATCAGTTCAATGTCAGCCTTTCAAGACTTTTCTGAAATCATCCTGCTCATCTTTTTCTTATAGAACAATAATATTCCGCTACATTAATATAGCATAACTTTTTCAGCCATTCCCCAACTGATGGGCATCCATTCAATTTCCAATTCCTTGCCACTACAAAAAGAACTGCTAAACATTTTTGCACATCTGGGTCCTTTTCCCTCTTTTATGATCTCTTTGGGATACAGATCCAGTAGTGAGACTGTTACATCAAAAGGTATGGACAGTTTGATAGCCCTGTGGGTATAGTTCCAAATTGCTCTCCAGAATGAGATCATTTCACAGCTATAATACATTAGTGTTCCACTTTTCCCACAACCCCTCCAACATTTATCATTATTTTTTCCAGTCATCTTAGCCATTCTGAGGTGTGAGGTGGTAACTCAAGAGTTGTCTTAATTTGTATTTCTCCAATCAATGTGATTTAGAGCATTTTTTCATATGACTAGAAATTGCTTTAATTTCTTTATCTGAAAACTTCATATTCTTTGATCATTTATCACTTGAGGAATGACTTGTATTGTACATTTGAGTTAATTCTCTATATATTTTAGAAATGTGTCCTTTATCAGGACTACAAAAATTTTTCCCACCTTTCTGCTTCCTTTCTAATTCTGGCTGCACTGGCTTTGTGCAAAAGCTTCTTAATGTTATCAAAATTATCCCTTTTGCATTTTATAACATTCCCAAGTTCTTCTTTGGCCATGAAGTCCTCACTTCTCCACAGATATGACAGGTAGACTATCCCTTGTTCTACTAATTTCATGCATTGATATCTTAAATTGAATTTAAGCGAGACAGTTTCACTCATCAAAGACAAATCACAAATCACAAATCAAAGACAAAGTGGAGACAATGGGCTATGGCCCAGAGTACAGCAGATGACCTTGGTATCTTCAATATCTGACCATGTTCTAAGCACTCCACAGCACTTGTTTCAGCTGCCTTCGTGGCCATGGGAAGAAGTCTTCTCATGCTTGGAGTAGATATTCCCCTAATTCACTATTGGCAATTCCCTCAACCCTGTTTAGTCCATCTGCAGAGATGGTTTGTTTATTAGAGTATACTCACTGCACATGCTAGATATAGTTTCTTGGAGTTACCAGTGAGAATCAGGTGAAAGGTAGACACACCAAAGATAGATGAGCAGCTCTGAGGTTCTCCTTCCCCACAGGCAAAATCGAAAAACAAAAGTCAACCTGATCATTACTTGATTAAAAACAAAACATACACATATGAAAAATAAATTAATGAAACAATATTTTAATATACTAAACTATACAGAAAATATCTTTCCATATTATCAACTACATAGCCTCATATGGTGCTGCACACCTGAAGCAATAGCCTAAGCAGTTAGATAAGAGTACTGGACCTGGAGTAAATAAGTAAATGAGGGAGCCAAGATGGCGGAGTGAAAAGGTGACTTTCTGCCTCTCCTCCGATCTTCTCTCAAATCAACAATAAAATAAGCCTCTGAACTGATCTTCAAGTCAACGAACTCAGAAATATTTGGGCACGGCTCTCTGGAGAACTTCTTATCAGGTTAGTCGTACTCGGACAGAGAGATAAATAGACCCCTGTGAAGGCCGGAAGTGAGGGTGGGACTCAGCTCAGCTCATCTTGGAAGAAATTCCAAACTCCAAACTCCAAATTCCAAACACCTGGAGTTTATCTGAGGCACTCGGGACACTCTCCCCTGATTGGGGACAGGTGTTCTGGCAGACTTGCCTTGTTTAAGGAGTAATTCGGACTTAGTCCTAGCCCCCACCGGCCCAGCACCTTAAGTCAACTCGCCGAAGTGCCCCAGGGCAAAGCGTCTTCAGCTGAGGTTTTTTTTTTTCCCCTACCTTAAAGAGATATCCACTCTGTCTAAAAAAAAAAAAATGATGAAGAAGCAAAAGAGAGCTCTCACCATAGACAGCTTTTATCAAGGCAAAGAAATGACCTCAGATACAGAGGTTTCTTTAGACAAAAATCCAGAAAAAAACAGCAAGGACCATCACTGGTCCCCGTTTCAAAAGGCCTTTCTGGAAGACTGCATAAAGAACCTCAAAAGAGAGCTGGAGGATAAATGGGAAAATAAACTGAAATCAGTGCAAGAAGGATACAGTATCTTGAAAGAAGGATATGATACTCTGCAAAAGAGATATGAAAAAGACACCAATTTATTAAAAAATAAAATTAGGGAAGTGGAAAAAGAGTGCAGTGAACAAATTGGCCAGTTACAAAAGGAACTTAAAAAGGTAACTGAAGAAAACAACACTTTAAAAATAAGAATTGAACAAATGCAAGTGAATGACTCACTAAGACTTGAAGAATCAGTCAAACAAAAACAAAAAAATGAAAAATTAGAAGAAAATATGAAATATCTCCTAGGAAAAACAACTGACTTAGAAAATAGATCTAGGAGAGACAATCTAAGGATTATTGGACTTCCTGAAAGCCATGATCAAAAAAAGAATCTAAACACTATCTTCCAGGAAATCCTGAAAGAAAACTGACCTGAGATTGTAGAATCAAAGGGCAAAATCACCATTGAAAGAATTCACCGATCACCTCCTGAAAGAGAACCCAAAATTAAAACCCCAAGGAATATCGTGGCTAAATTTCAGGACTATAGCACCAAGGAACAGATTCTGCTAGCAGCTAGAAAGAAACAATTCAAATACCGAGGATCAATAATTAGAATCTGTCAGGATCTGTCAGCTTCCACACTGAAGGATCGAAGGGCTTGGAACCAGATATTCCGAAGGGCAAAGGAACTTGGATTACAGCCAAGAATAACCTATCCAGCTAGAATGAGCATTATCCTCCAGGGAAGAAGATGGTCATTCAATGATATAGGTGAATTTCACCTATTTCTAATGAAAAGACCGGATCTGAACAAAAAAATTCGACACCCAAACACAGAACTCAAGAGATGCATAGAAAGGTAAAAAGGAAAGGACTCTTGAGAACTTTATTTTTACTAGGGGGATACTCAAAGTTTGGGGGTATAATTAACTAAATATTACTTTGATAATATGAAAAAGAGAACTAGAGGGGAAAAGGTTGTCATACTGGGGAAAAGAGGGAAAAAGTGGTAAAATAAGATCTAAAAAAAAAAAAGGAGGTAAAAACAAGGTAAAATCACTTGAAGAGGCAAAGAAAACCTAATATAATTGAGAGAAAGAGGGGAGGGAGAAGAGCATTGTGTGAATCTTACTCTCATCAGGTTGGGCTCTAAAAGTGTATATCAGACATTTGATTTCACATAGAAACTTGTCTGTTGCTAGAGGAAAGTGGGAGGGAAAGGAGGAAAAGTAAGGGACAAACTAATAGAAGGGAAAATAGAAGAATCAGGGGAAAGGAGTAAAAACAGGGGGAGGGGATCTAAAGGGTAGAGTATTGTTTGGGGGAGAG
>JAJPUD010002208.1:210162-238607 GCA_023553655.1 Myrmecobius fasciatus | reverse complement strand
TTTTTCTTGTAGATAGGATTTTTCTTGCATAACCTCTCAAGCATTTCAACATTATTAACATGTAGTGGACTTCCTGCCATCTGGGGGAGGGGAGGGGACTGGGGGTAAAATTTGTATTGGAAAGCTTTGTAAAGATCAAGGTTGGGGAACTACCCATACATATGGTATACAAATAAAAAGCTTAAAATAAAAAAATAAATAAATTTAAAAAAAAAAAAAGTAAATGAGACCCAAGTTCAAGTCCAACCTCAGACATTTACTAGCTATATAAGCCTGGGCAAGTTACTTCATCAACATCAAGTTACATCCCCAACTGTAAAATGGAGATACTTATAGTGGTCTACCTCCCAGGGTTGTTGTTGAGTATAAAATGAGATATCTGCAAAAGGTACTTAGTAAAGTGCCTGATATATAGTAGGCACTATATAAATGGTTATTTCCATCTTCTCTCTTCCCTAGCTTATAATAGCAGAGACTGATAGATCCTTTGATTTGGGGAATTCTGAGCTGCAGTTTGGCTAAGCTGAATAGATGTCTCCATTAACTGGCACCAATAAGATAAGTCTTCACAAGAAAGGGGCTTCCAAGTGCTGGAAGAGGAAACTATGTTAGAAATGGAGCAAGCTTCAATGCCTAATAGCAAGATAAGGAAACTGAGCATTATTAAAATAAAAAAAAAGAAATAGTATTTTAAAAATAATTCAGAACTAGAAATCAACTATTTTATACAGACACATATACACACACACCTGACTCATGAGAAACTACTAACAGTAATCTTAGAATTTTCCTCTGAATTCATTCTAAAATAAGAATTTTTAGAAGAAAAAGTTTCTGGGAACTATAAAGTAAGAATATATAACTTTCTAATCAACAAATAAACTGGAAGCAAAGGAATACATTGAATTTCATATACTGAACTGAATGGAATTTTAATTTACCTTTCAAAAAGCAGTTCATAAATTGCAAATAATTAGTATTTATTGCTGAAGAAAATGTGTATTATATAACTTCAAATTTGATACCATGAGAACTTTTACCAAGCCAACTCACTATTAACTATATCTTGGGGAACTACTTAAGGCTCAGTGATTTAGTGACTTTTACATGATCAGACAGCTGATAAATGTCAAGAGTTAGAATCTGAATCTGGCCTTCTCTGCTTCAACTACAACAATCTATCTCCACTGAATCATTCTACCTTTCCCATAGAATACTTAAGTAAAACAATTTCTATTTCACTTGTTTTTGTACATATACTAATCTGCTGAAAATATTAAAATCTATCACTTAACTTATTGAATTTCATGTGATTTAAAACCTAAATTACTTATATAAACATACTTATATAATATGCATTCATATACTAAATAAGAATATATATTTATATTATATATGTAAATACATATACTTACATAAATAAACCACTAATATCATTTAATTTGCTTATGTGATGTAAAAGTTAGAAAAAATTAAAATTTGTTATGCTATGATAACTTCTAAAAATACCTATACATATATAATGTATATAAAAGCATGACTTGTAGCTCTTACCAAAAGAAGAATGTTCTTCTCATACTCTCCATTGATGTTTGCTTACATTGCGTTTTCTTTATCTGATATGTCTTTCATGTAGATACCATTTTTCTTGCAAAACAGTGATAAGTGTGGAAATGTGTATACATATATTTGATTATCAAGTATTTTAACATAATTAACATGTAGTGGATATCCTGCCATCTAGGGGAGGGGTGGGGAGTTGGGGGGAAAAATTTGTAACAGAAAGCTATGTAAGGGTTAATGTTGAAGAATTACCCATTCATATGTTTTGGAAATAAAATAAAATTTAAAAAAAAAGAAGAATGTTCTTAGTTAAAAAAACCACTGAGTCTTCCGAATAACTTAAATTCCTTTAGATTTGTGATCTATTATAATCAAGCTAACTCTGAAAAACTCAAGAAATTTAATCTTTCCCAAATTAAAATAAACATGAACTCCACTAGGCAAATCAACTATTTTGAATAATTTGATCACCTGGAAAATTCAAATTTAAATTGTTTCTTTAAAGTTGCTTGTCATTTGTTTTAAAACAATTTAAATGATATTATATATATATATATATATATAAAATAACCTTTTGTAAGAACCTTACTTATACTTCAGAAGACAGAAAACTAAAAAGTCAAAATTTACCTAAATTCTAATTTACAATGATAAATTCCGATTCATTTAAAATACAGCCATGAGGTCAGAAAAGAAAGTCTGCAAACTAACATTTAAATAGTACTAAAATGAATGGTAGACATGTCAATTTACTAGAGATACCTCATTGTGTAACATTTTGACAAAGGAAATGGTCAAGTTACAGCTTCTTCCCATTAGTGGTCTAGATTTATGGCTTTAAGATTTATGGTTTCTAACATCTAGAAGAAATAATGGAAATAACGATAGTAACCCACATTAGACAAGATTATAAAAATACATGTAATAAACCTGAATCTGTAATGTCCCAAAACCTAAAGATCCCTGTCAAGTTCTTCAAACATTAATACAGGTATCAGCTAATCACCCAACTAAAATATTTCTACCACCATTCAAAACATGTTTATTAGCACTGAAATGCTGTGTGTTATATATAGATGTAGATAGACAGATATAGATATTTCAAGAGATTCTAAAAACAAGTTAGAGAAACAGGCATAATAAGCAAATTTCCTATACTATCATAGAAGAAAAAAATTTTAATTAGATGATACACTTCTTTACATTCTGGCATATTACTGAAAGTTATACATTATCTTTCAAATCTATTACTTTATCACTATTGAGTGTCTAAACAAGTTCATTATCTTTCCTTTCTACCATATCCTGTTTAAGGAAGAAGTTAAACTAGATAAGCAAAAGATAAAAGTTTAGCAACATTAACATCAACTACTATTTGAGTCTAACTACATTCACATTTCAAAATAATTTCTTCTTTATTCAAAAATAAAGTGTATCATTTATTAATTCTGTATTAATGTACTGACCAAAAGATTTTTAATTCCATGTGAAATATTAGTTCAAACAGGATAATATATGAATTTAGTGGAGCATACAAACCATCATTTTTATAATTTGTGAGATATCCTGCTTAAAGAAAAAAACCAAGAGGTAAGAATTCTGCTCAAGTAATCTAAAATATATTAAATAGTTGTCAAACTTTTCATTTGTGGCTTTACTCAATTTAAGTAACTTTAGGAACCATACCAATTCTACCTACATGAAACAGAATTAAATGATTACAGGAATATATATTCTTTTGACAGCCCTTCACATCCAAACAGTCTAAATTTTGAGAATTTTAAATTAAGTCAAATTTTCTTTCAAAATGACCCAATCACCTTTCAGTTCTAAACCAAGATTCTGAGCCCCTAAAAACATCACCTTATTTTCTTGGATAAGGAAAAATTTTCAGAGATTGGGAATTTTAAAAAACATAAGCATTTACTTACACACATTCATCCTAACAGACATTATTATTTTACCTCTTTTACTTGAGCTGCCAATTCCAACCCATAATTAGTTCTAACCAATTTACTCATCAGTTTCATAACTGTCAAGGGCCAGTACTCCTGGCTCTTTAGAAACTGCCTTTCCAGGTTGGCCAAATGAAAGTCAGAAATATGAATATGGGGGGGGGGGAAGAAATACAGGAAATTACCTCAGATTGACATTAACTGTTATAATAAGAACAAAGATGGTGTAAAGGCTTAAAGGTAAGCATTAGGAAAACAGATCAGAGACAGACATACAACAGCAGCTAGAAAATCAAGAATTTCCTTGGGAAGAAATTCCTATTTCTGATACATCACATCTCTGACTTCACTGTTTCTGAGGAAAAGACAGATGTATTGTAAATCCAATTCAAAAAACACTTATTAAACTTTTACTAAGTGCAAAACGCTGCGGAAGAAAGACAAAACAAATCATTGTAGAATATTCAAATAGTCTTCAAAGAAAATAATGTGATTCCATCTCGTCTTTTAGTGAACCAAAGGAATTTAATGTCCTTTAGAATGACCTGATATTTATGTAGCCTTTTTAAGGCACTTTACTATCATGAATTATTTCCCAGGGAAGTTACATAGGATTAAGATCACCATTTCACTGATGAAGAAACAGATACCACCAGCAACTTGGAGTAGGAGGAAAGCAGTTAAAATTCAACAAACTAAAAAACAAAAAACTAAAAAGACTTTCCATAACACGTATTTGTTAAAGCTATTAATTTTTTAAACAACTCAACAAGGTGTTTCAACAAGAATTGGTTAAAATTCAACTAAGGAAATCACAACCTTAAAATCTTGACTATTTCAAAAAATACTTGTTTGAGTAATTTATACTGGGGATTGGGGGTGGGGGTGGGTGGGAAAAACACCTCAACCAAGGAACAAGGAAGCCTCCAGGTCACACTTTAAGAGTGACCCCTTAACCACATGAAAAATTCTTACTTTACTGGGTTAGAGCTTCCTGGACCACAAAAGTTTTCTATATAAATATAAAACTAAACTGCAGTACCGTTATTGTTAACATTTCTTGCAAGTAAAAAGTCAAGATTGATTTGTAGAAAAAATATTCTTTATGGGATTTTTTTTCTCAATTGTTCCCCTAAACTTGCCCTAAAATTTGTCTTTAATATTTATACTGATGTATATATGAAAATTTTTCCATTAATTTTTATGAATAATTTTTTAAGTATTCCACAATTTACTTATTACCTTCTTTTTCATCTGTGTCCTCATTTATGGTACCTTGTATTAGTACATACTGAACAAATATGTACTAATTTTAAAAGAACAATTAAAAAGGTCTGACAATTGCACAAACAGAATCTCCTATAGGCCCTTATTCCTGAAAAACAGCATGGCATGGTAGAGAAAGTGAAGGACTTGGGGTCAGAAAGGTCTAGGATGTGATCATGATCATCATTTTACCACTCTAGGCCTCAGTTTCCTCATTAATAAAATAAAATATTACTTACATTAACTCCTTCACAAGTTTGAGTAAAGTACTTTGCAAACTTTAAATTGCTACACAAAATCACAAAATATCAGTTGCTATCAGTAATACCAAATCAGACATCTTTGTGCTGTGTTTGAGCATGCCTTTTCACACAGTGGTTCTATTCCATTTCTTTTCCAAAATAACATTTTTTAAAATCCAGTTAATCTTTCAAAACATTTGGCAATTACCTTCCTAAATGGTTTTAGGACCTCACTTCTTCTTCCCCTGTCCCCCTCAAAAAAGGTGTTAAGTCTGTGTATATTTTGAAGAACATAAAAAGTTCAAACACACACAGGACACTAAATAGGTATGTATAAAAGAGAAAAGACCTTTCTTTTTTAGTAAATCTTTGATTTATAAACAATAATCACATGCATAATAATGCTAATGAAGTCCCGTTATTAGCATCTGGTAAGTAGTGTAACCCTGATTTCTTCAAAAGCAATGCTTCATATAAAGAATAAACTTATGTCCCAACCAAAATCCCATTTTCTACAGAAAGCCTTCCTCAACCCCTCTTAACGCTAGTGCCCTCCCTTGTCAATTATTTTCTAGTTCTCTAGTATGTAACTTGCTTTGTATATATTTACATATTGTTTCCCTCATTAGAGGGTAATCTAATCTGATTCTGTCTTTTGCCTCTTTTTGGAACCTTTGTGCACACTGCCTGGCACATAACAGGTGCTTAATAAATGTTAAATAAACTGAACTACAAAATTTGCAATATTTCCAGTTTAAGACAGATGATATTCTCTCAAATCTGGAAGGACTCATTCTATAAACATTAAATCGGAACATCAAGTTTCTGGAAAAAAAAATATCCCTTAGTAAGCCTGCAGATGGCATGATGCTGATCAAATTATTTTTGTCTCAATTTCTTCCCCTCTGATATATTGAAAATATTTGTCTCTACAAATACTTGGAAGTATAAAATTGAACGTCTTGTACAATAAGTTTAATAAAGATTTTTAATGGTGAAAAAGATTACTGTATAATACTCTGAAGGCGTATTTTTAGTTACTAAAAATAAAAGACAACGTAAATTACTTCCATAAAACCAATATTAAGAAGAAATCTTGTCAAAATATGCGGCATTATATAGGAAATCTTTACTATAACCGTACCTACAAAGATACACCTGCGCAAAAATAAATAAATAAAAAGGCACCTGCCCCCTCAAAACAAACCCATTTACCAAAATAAGAAAAAGGAACTATTTCTAGGGTTTTCCTCCACTGTATGCAGAAGAGGCAGAGCCGCTCGTCACTGTCTCCAAAGGCAGTCTCTTGGAGAGGATGAAATAAAGATTTCCCGACCGAAGCCCTTCAGCGCACATAGCGCATCCTAGCTCTAGTGAACGGTGTCCGCTCCTGCCTAAACATTGTAAACGCAGCAAATTTGCGTCCAAGCTGACTGTCTCTACCGAGAGTGACGGTCCCAAGCCCCAGCGCTGCTTCCCAAACACCCAGAAAGCGCGTCCGCGTCCCACTCCGAGAGTAACCCGGCCAAGTTTCCAAGAAGTTCTCCACGATCCGCCAAAGACACGCGTCCTCCGGGCTGCGGGACCTAATTACAGAACATTACACAGAACGTTTTCTCCCCAAAGGCACCCGCTCCAACGCGTGCAACCGGCCGCCCTCGCTCCGAGGGTGGGCAACTGCGCCCGCCAGTCTTCCCCAAAGAGAGTGGTCGGAGGGCAAGTGCGGGCTCCCCAGCAGTGCCCACCACCCGCTGCTGCCTCTCGGAGGGGTGCCTTTGCCCATTTTTCCTTCCTGCCCGCTAGTCTGGGGAAAACGAGGGGGAAAAAAGTAAAGGGGGTGGTGTCCCGTTGGAGGAAAAAAGTTTCGGATGGGAGATGTCAGGTCTTCGGAGTTGAAATGCATTAAGAAAAAGCTAAATAAAGGAGGGGGGAGGGAGAGAAGGAAGGAGGGATGTACCACATGCCTACCGGGGGATGTCCGTGCCTGGGATGGTGCAGATCTTGGTACACAGGGAGACCCACCGCCCACCTCCCATCCCCCATCCGGGGCTGAAGAAAGGAAGGAAAAAAAAAAAAAAACATTCACCTCTTGTGTGCTCAGGTCACCTGGAGTAGGTTTCTTCTAGATTCTCGAGGCGGACAGTTTGGGGAGGTGGGAGGGGTGGAGGCGCGAGCTGGGCGCCCAGGAGATGCAGACTCCCTGGGCAGCCACGAGCGGAGGAGAGCGGGCGCGAGCCAAGGAAGCTAAAAGCGGGGGGTGGGGTGGGGAGGGGGGCGCTTCGAGAAGAGGGATACGACGACGACGCGAGCCCACCCAGAGCTCCCGCCCACCTCCCGCGGCTGGGGGGGGTGCCTCCTTGGAGCGCGGGAGAGGGGAGGAGGGAGGGGGCGGAGCCCGAACTCCCCTCCCCACCCCGGCCGGCCCGGGCGCGCGCCGCCCGGCGGTTGTGAAGGGGGCGTTCCCCGCGCAAGACAGCCCGGGCGAGAGAGGGGTTCACCCACCCCACCCCCAACTCACACACAAACATACACCCGATGCCGACTGCCTTACCAGCGGGAGCCAAGCGGAGTAGATTTTGGAAGAATGAGCCGCAGGCTGAGGGAAAGGTCACGATTCACCTCCTCTGAGGAGGGGGTCCCGGACCCTGACGATGGAAGTAACAGCGGCTCTGTCACCTGGGTCCGTCCGGCGCCAGGATTCACGCCGGCGCCGCGGCCGCCATGTTTGTGTAGCGCTGCGCGGAGCCGCGCATGCCCCGCAGCACTCGCAGCCCCGGGGTGGGGGGGCGGGAACGAGGAGGTCTGGCGCGCGCGCTGCTCCCCACACACTTCTCTACCCACTCCCACCCCCACTCCTCCATCCCGGCCAGCCTCCTTCACTCCTCCCTCCCTCCCCTGCTTCTCCATCTCCGCCTTGCCAAACGGGAAGCGGAGCCAGAGGGTCCCTATCCTGGACACCGCCCACCCCGCCAGGCGCCACGTGCCTTCCACCAGTCCACCCCACCTCACCCCAAGTGCCAAAACGGTCCGGGCTAGGCTACATGTGTGCATGTGCATTGTGCCTGCTTGCAGAGGGGGAGGGGGGTTAAATACGCCTGCAAAAGTCCTTCACGTCAACTGACAGGGCATAGATGTACTAACGGAACTCACGTCCCAGCTCAAAGGGAGCATCCCCAGACGGTTCATAGAAATACACTTCGCACCCCAACCCCTCCTTCCTACCTGTGAGTGCCCTTAGTCCCCGGACCGCAACACTCCTGAAGGCAGCAATCTCCCCGCCCACCTTGCCTTTCGCCTTCTCGCATAGCCCCCTAAATCGGAGGTTTGGCCCCCAGAGGACTACCAGTTTAGGAAATAGGCGATAGATGCCCTGGTCCGACCAACCTCAGGCAGGTTGATGGCTGTGCCAGGAAAATATTACTCTCAAGCTTCCGATGCTCGCCAGAGCCGAGATGTTCTTGCGAGTGCGTTTCAACATTTTCCATGAAACTTTTTACTTTTTTTTTTTTTTTTTTTAATTGCGGCTATGCTTCCCGCCACCCTGCTCAGTCTCCAGTCCTGCAAAAAAGTCTCCCCGCCCTCCCAAGTCACATCAGATTGCTGCATTGGATACGAGGTTGGCTCCAACCGGGGCACCATGGAATCGAGCTAGAAGCCTGCTTTGCGATCCTTTGATCTGTCTTCGAAATGCAAAGTTTTAAGTCACCTCACCGGGTATGCCCTTAGAAAAAGGAAGGCGTTCCCTTCTCATCGCTTCAAAGCTAAGCCTGCCCTCTTTGCTAGCTTTGAGAAATTACCATAGTTCTGTTATTTTTTTTGAATTGGAAGTAATTTTTAGGTCGATTTTGCAGCTTGTCTCCGATCTTTGTTATAAATAGAACCAGCAGGAAGTTGCATACCGCGTAAAAATAACTTGAAATAGAAATCTCAATGCAGAATGTTAGACTCAATTCAGGATATTTCTGACACCTGCTAAGAGAGCTGGAGACTGCTGGAGATGGAAAATGATTCCGTAGAACACCTAAAATACCCTTGCTGTGTGCAAAATGAATCACATTTTTCTGTGTAAAAGTGATAACTGTCCTTTTTAATTGAATATTTATGTGTTAATAACTTAAACATAATTTATTTTAAAATGGAAGAGCTTTGCAATATATCTGTTATATTGAATTCACAAATTTAGATAAAAGCAAATTATGTTTTTATACTAAGTGTAGTCATGAAAATCCAAGCCTTTTGTGGATTAAAAATGTTCTGGATTAATAACTATTACCATCATGAAATCTTGACAAGCTAAATCCTTTCTATCTTGCAACTTATCTTATTCATCTTTTGGACCCATCGTAATATCTTGGGCTACTTAAATTTTTCAAAAGTTACAATTCAGAAATAAAGCCTAAGATAATGAAACATGCTAGTAAGTAAATATTCTACAACCAGAGATCATTTTTCATACAAGCTATTTACTTCATTGGAGCATTAGAGGAAAGGGGGAAGAAATTGCATTTTTTTTCCTTTTCATTTAACCAGTAAAGAACCCACGAAAACAAATCGTTATTTTTGTGCTTCATGGTGGAGGGGGTGGGGAAGAGGAAAGAGAAGAGAAGAGGTAGAGGAGCCCAGGAGGATTAGAAACCTCGAGGCAAGAATACAGTCTCTCATTCTTTTTTGATAGTGTGTAGGTATTTGATCTATTTGATCGCTTTAGTTATATTTAGAAGTAGCATGCTGCAGAAAATAAATTGCCCCAAATAATCAAATTTTTAAAAACTAGCAAGATTATATAAATAAATCAATATAAATGAATAATGGTTGAAGGTTCAATTTTACCAATCCCTTAATCACAGGCAATGGAAATTTGGATAAACTTAATTAGTGGCTCAGTTGTGATCTTGCTATTGAAAGCCATTTTTGCCACGTAAATATGAAAGATTTGAAATAACAGCTTTTCTCTTCCATTACACACTTTGCTCTTTTTATTATAACATTCAGATAAGTGCCTAGATGATTATACCTCTTTAATTTCCAATTTTTTCCATTTTCTTTTTGAAAATGCTGCTCTTATTCCAGAAATTTAATCTACACAATCTAGATGCCACTAAAAAAATACAAGCTTAAAGATTTAGATTATACTCAGTGTTTATATAATGCACTTGACAATTTTTTTTTATTTTTGAGACTTAAAAATTAAACTATCACTTGTACCCTATGACAAAATTAATTTGAAAGTCATTAATATTGATTATAAATACTAGCAATATCATTTAATAATCATTGCATTCCATTATCTGTGTTGCTCAAAATATGAGTCAGTTTTACCATTTATTTTATACCTAGGTTTGTGCTATGCAGTCATCTTTACATGTTAGTCAAAGTGAAAACAATGGACTATATCTGAGTAGAATAGTTGGAAAAAATCAATATCATCTGCATGAAAAAACTAATGTTCAACTCTGTCCTAAAAAAGGACCATCTAAACATACATGTCTCCTATTGCCTTTAAAAAATAATACTAAATCTTTAAAAGGGGTATAAGACAACAACGTTGTATGATGAATCAACTATGAATGACAGCTCTTCTCAGCAACCCAATGATACGGGACAAGTGTAAAGGATTCACAAAAGAAAATGCTATCCATATCCAGATAAAGAACTGATGGATTGTGAATGCCAAAACGAGCATTTTTTTTTACTTTATTCTTTTCTGTGTTTTTTTCTTTTGATTTATTTCTTCTTTCACAGCCATGACTAATATGGAAATATGTTTTACATGATAGCATATGTATAATCTATATCAAATTGCCTACCATTTTCAAATTAGGGGAGAGGAGAGAGGGAGAAAATTTTGGAACTCAAAATCTTGTAAAAAAAATGAATACTAAAAATTGTCTTGACATGTAATTGGAAAAAAAATTATTTAAAAGGGTATAAGACCTCCCAATTTAAGTCCTGTGTAATTTTTCTTATACCTGTTCTTAGAATTTCACATTAAACAATAAATAAAAACATTACTTCTAGATAATCTAATTGAAATTGATTTTCATCATCATTACATTTTTATGCTAAAACAATAATATTTGCAGCTATCAAGTTATTACGATTCTTAGAAAAGAAGTCCTCTTTGTTGTCACAGGGGGGAAATGGGTTGTATAGTTATTTCATCCTTCTTCCCAATCATAGTTTCCCAAGAAGTTCATTTACACTTTATGTATCCATTGCATAAAGCCTAAAAAGAAAACAGATAAAGGTTGTTTCTGGCAAATTCATTATCATTTCATTTTCCAAGGGTTTTCTTGATAGAACTCAACTTAGAGCAGAACCAGGAAAACATTATGCACAGTCACAAGAAGATTATTTGATGATGAACTGTGATGGACTTGGCTCTTTTCAACAATTCAGTAATTCAAGGCAATTCCAGTAAACAGGATGGAAAATGCCAGAGAGAGAACTGATCAAAGCATAGAATGTTAAGCTTTTTGTTTGTTTTTTTCCTTTCTCCCATTTTTATTTCCCTTTTGGTCTTATTTTTCTTGCCCAACATAACAAATATGAAAATGTTTAAAAGCATTGCACATATTTAACCTGTATTAAATTACTTGCTGTCGAGGAGGGGGAGGGAAGAAGAAGAATTTAGAGCACAAACTTTTACAAAAATGAATGTTGAAAATTATCTTTACAGGTATTTGGAAAAATAAAATACTATTGTAAAAATAAATAAAATATAGAACTCAACTTAATGAATAATAAACCTAAGAAAGCTCCAGAAGGTCTTTAAATTGACTCAAAAACCTGAAGGCCCTCAGTGAAGTTCTCCCCAATAAATGCTCAATAAATAGTTTAACAGGTTAAAATAATGGCTGACATAAGTTCTATATATACATTTTATTATTTATTCCTGTGAACAACCCTCTGAGGAGATAATGTTCTCCCCACATTTTATGGAGAAGGAATTAGTCTCAAACAGGTGAGATGATGTTTCTGTTCAAACATTTGGTAAATGTTGGAGACAGGGTTTGAACCCAGATTTGAGGCTACTAAGATAGAGCAATAGATATAATGCTGGATTTGGAATCTAGAAGACCTAAGTTCCAATTCTTCCTTAGACTGACTTACAAATGTGACCCTGGAACAATCACTTAACCTCACAAACTCAAGTTTCTTCATCTATAAAATGAATATAATAGCATCTATCTCAGAAGGTTGTGAGCATCAAATGATGTAAGATTTATAAAGTGCTTTGCAAACCTTCAAGCACTTTATAAAATGCTAGCTATTACAGTTATGATGATTGCAAGTCCAGTGTTAATTGCCTGCCCTTAACATAGGCTCAGAGATAGAAGGGACCTTAGAGGCAATGAATACAATCTTTGTATTTTATAGATGAGACTCAGAGAAATAACTTGCCCAAGATCATGTAACTAGTATCTTAGGCAGGATTTAAGTCCAGGTCTTACTAACTCCATCTATAAGTTTCTATTCTGCAGTTCTGATGACCAGATTCCACAAAAAAATAAAAAATTCTCATTTCTTACCATTTATTTGTTGTTGTTGTTAAATCAAGACTAGACATGAACAGACAATTCACTTTATTATTTTTATGCTTAATGATGTTATTATTAATAACAGTACTAGTAGTAGTTTCCTTACTTCAGAATCATAAATTTCCCAGTATATATGCAAGAAATAAAGTTAATCACTTTAGTATAATATAGTAAGAGCTAAAAATCTAATATAAAGATCCCATTGAATAGCAGAAAAAAACATTAGGCTGGCAGTCAGGAGATTTGGGTTCCAGTCTTGGATCCTGGCTTTGCCACCAGTCATTTAAAGGCAAATCACTTTGTGCCTTCATTCCTTCACTCATAGAAATAGTATGTGACATAGAAGAGTTCTAAATTTGGAGTTAAACAGCTAGGTGGTGAAATAGATATAGTGCTAGGCTTGGAGTCAGGAAGGAGTGAGAATTCAAGTCCAGCCTCAGACACTTTACTGGGTGTGTGACCCTGGACAAGTCATTTATCCCTGTTTGCCTCAGTTTCCTCATCTGTAAAGTGATCTGGAGAAGGAAATGGCAAAGCAATCCACCATCTTTGCCAACAAAATCCCAAAAGGGGTAAAAAGAATCAAATATGACTGAAAAACAGCAATGAGACTTGGGCTTGAAAACTTGAATTTACTAGTTGTGTGATCATAGACAAATCTCAACCTCTCAAAGCCTCCATTTTCCTCATTTATAAAACAAGGATAATAATATTACCCTCTTCATGCAGTTGAGACGTAAATGCTTTGCAAATCTTTTAACTGCCATCTAGATCTGTAAAACAGAGATAGTAACTCAGGGTTGTGAGGCAAATACCTTGTAAACTGCAACCTAAATGTGAAGTATTTTTATTATTGTCCTTAAAAGGGAGATACTACAACCTCAACTTTCCAGGGGTTGTTCTGTTACATCAGTATTCCCAGAAAAGTCCCTTCAAGGCCATAGAGTTATTTCAAGCATTTAGGATTATTGGGTAATTCAAAGGTGATTAAGAATCCCCAATTAGCAATAATACAAACTATTTTTCAACAGTATTTTATTTTGCCAAATATATGCAAATTTCAAATTCAAAAAGAACACCTTATATTCCAAATTTTTCTTCCTCCCCTCTTCCCCCTCTCTAGGTCAGCAAGCAATTCAATATAGGTTAAACATGTGCAGTTCTTCTAAACATATTTCCATATTTGTCATGCTGCACAAGAAAAATTAGATCAGAAGGGGAAAAAAACACAAGAAAGGAGAAAAACCAACAAGCAAACAAACAAAAGTTTCCATAATTCTCTCTTTGGATGCAGATGGTATTCTCCATCCCAAGTCTATTAGAATTGCTATGAATTATCTCATTGTTAAAAAGAGCCAAGCATCACAGTTGATCATCACATAATCTTGTTGTTGCCATGTACAATGTTCTCTTGATTCTGCTCACTTCTCTTAGCATCAACAATTACTACACTCAAAAACAATTGGAAACCATTTAATTAAATGTGGAAGTATCATACAAATCTAATATTAATATTATTATTATCTCATACTGAGGTTTACTATTTGCAAAATTTCATTTGTTCACCCTCATTTTAATAACAATAGCTAACAGATTTAAGGTTTACAAAATGCTTTGAAATTCAAATAATCCAATGAGACAAGTAAAACAAATATTTTTATGACCTTTTAAGGAAGAACGATAGTAAATCTCAAAGAGATTAAGTATTTTACTCATGGTCAAGCAACCAATAAGTAGTAGAGTCAGACCTAGAATGAGATTTTCTCAATCCAATCTAATGCAATTCCCACTAATAAAATATGGGATAAGTAATGAAGCTTTAATTGCTCCTTTTGCTGAATCCCACTTTTCTTGACATAAATGAGTATTTCATCAATTGAAAAAGCATAATATCTAATCCAGAATGACTTTGACCAAACTAATAGACCACTTAGTCTCTCATTTACATCAGATTAAAACTCGAAGAATCTCAATGAATAAGTTACTTTTGAAAAGACCACTTCAAAAAGTGTCACCATTCCTAAAAAAAAAGAAAAAAAATGTTTCAGACAACTTCATTCTACTAACCTTTTCTTTACAATTTGTTCTCTGTGATTAAAGCTCCTATAATTTGCCTCCCAATTACTTTCTCCTTCTCTTTCTTACAATGCATTCCCTTTGATTAAGGCTGTAATTTGGATTCCAATTACATTAAACCTTAATCATGTTGCTAATGAAAACTGTTTTAATGATACTCATAATCAGGAACAGGACTTGCTTTACATTTGTGTAGGGGCATGGTATTGAGTCTTCTCCTTTGTATTCTCTTCTTTCCAAAAACAGAATTTGTCCACCAATTTAAATTGCGGATTAAAGTTGCTGTTGCAGGTTTGCAGGCCTTCCATGTTTCATTTATTCTATGTTCCCTTCTTCCCACTTGTAACCTTCTTCTTGAATACAACAACAGCAACAAAGCCTTGTCCCCAAAGAAAAGATAGTTTAGTATTGCACCTGACACATAGTAAACGTTTAATAAATTATGACTGATTGATTGATATGGAAAGATAACTCTCCCTCAAAAAAATTTTTTTTGAAAAGATGGGGCACTATGAGTATGAAAAACTACATAAAGTGTCAAACTTTCTTTTAATATGTTGATTTTTGCTGAACCATTTTTATAAACTATTTTTAAATTTTTTTGTTATGTGTTCCCTAAGGAGGGGGATGGATACATTCAGAAAAGTAGGTGATGAAAGAAACAAAAGGTCTCAACAATAACCCCAAAAAAAGTGTTGTTTTTGTTTCATTTTTTTAGAACACAGACATCAAGCAAAAGATGCTAGTTCTATGATTTATAATTAGAAAACTAAAAGCCAAATTAGAACATGAGAGAAGTGTTTCTTTAGTTAAGGGAATAAAGAAGTAAAGGCACCTGAAAAACAGTAGTATAATAGTGGGAAGAGAGAGGTAGAAAGGTTTAGAAAGAACATATTACTTCAGGGGGCATAAAGGAATCACACCCTTTCTACACCACACTGAAAATGACTGCCTGAGGCATCCACATAGGGGGAGCAGTCAGACTAACAAATATGGGGATGCTAGTATGAGCCAAGAAGGAACTTCCTCCAGGAAAATGACCTAAGGCACATAGAGAGTGGTAGTTAAAACCATGGGAGGAAATGAGATTGCCCAAGAGAGAAAGAATCTAAGAGAAGAAAGATTAGGGAATAAAATCCTTGGGAAATATTCAGCAGGGGAAGAGATAAGACAGACAAAGAAACTGGAGACAAAGAATGAGAGGAGTAATAATAATAATAGCATATACACATATATACATAGATAGAGAGTTGTGGGCCTGCATGTATATATGTATTTAAATATGTAAATACATATATAGCAATTTCAAAGCACTTTAATATGTATGTACCTATATACATATACAAATGTGTGTATATAGGTGTATAAACATAAACACATGCACATCAGTAGAAGGGGCTCTCTGCAGCCAAGGGAAGAAAAAGAGATTCACTATCCTGCTAAGTACTTCAGGAACCTTTTAACACCTGATCCTGCTGAACCCTTCAGATAGAATCTGAGCTGAGTGTGGTCCCCTAGCCCACCAAGGTCTCAACTTGAGGCTCCAGCAGGGGCAGGTAGTGCAGCAAGCTGGTTTTCCTCCACTTTACTTCCATCCTTCCTGCCACTGATCCCTTACTCTGTGTCAAACTTTGCCATTCCTTCCTTCATGCCATCCTTCTCAGCGGATCCATTTCCATCGATTTCACATAGCTGTCTCCTAAGTTTAAGCTCTTACCACTTCTTGCCTAGATTTTTGCAATAGCTTTCTAATTGGTCTTCCTACTTCAATTCTCTCCCAACTTCAGTCCATTCTACAAAGCTGCTGGAAAAGTAACTTTCTTTAAGTGTATGATTGACCTATATCTATACCCAACTAATTCAAGTGGTTTATTATTGTCTTTAGAATAAAATATAAACTTAAACTTTTTTCTCTGTTGAGTTTTTAAAGCCCTACAGAACCTAGCACAAACTTATCTTTTTTATCTCATTGGATATTATTTTCCTCCCATATTCTATAATCCAACCAAAGTATTTTCTCTCTGTTCCTCACTCACAAAACTCCATCTTCAATCATTGTGCCTTTGCATTTCTACCTCAGAGTCCCATTTCTTTTCTCTGACAGAGTTTTGAAGAACCATCTTCAGCATGAAGTCTTTCTTCATCCTCCAATTGCTACTGTCCTCCCTCTTACTTTGTATTTGTATGTATGTATTTTTTATTATCACTCCTTAGAACAATTTTTCAAAGTTCTAATAAATATGCATAGTTCAAAAACCAAATTTCCAGATGGTCCCTATTCAAATACATATATCTCAATACAGATTTCAAATCCATTCATCTCAACTCCTCTGGATTCATGATTTATCACTACATTTATCAGAGTTCTAAAGTCTTTTAAAATTGTTTTTCTCTATAATGTTGCCTTTCTGTAAGTTTTTCTTCTAATTCTCTTCACTCTATAGGTTCATATAGACATTCCCAGTTTCCTCTGAAATTGTCCAGTTTTTTTTTCATTTCTTATGCCATGATAACATTTTATTACATTCATTCTTTTAGCTTACTGACAGATAGGTGGATACTCTTTTACTTTCCAGTTTTCAACCACCATGAAAATAACTTTAATGATTTTTTTTGCCTTTTTTTTTTTTTGAGAGGCAATTGGGGCTAAGTGACTTGCCCAGGATTACATAGCTAGTAAGTAAAAAGTATGATGTATATATGTTTATTAACTTAATATTTATGCAGTATATATTTTATATGTACTTGCCTCTTCCATTAGAATATAAATTCATTGGGAGTAGAAATGTTTCATTCTTTGTACTTGTATCCCTCTACTAATAGAGTAACTGGTATATAGTAGCTGCTTAATTAATACTTGCTGATTCATTGATTGATTAATGCTAACTCTCCAAACCCAATCTTACAAGAAAGGAACTCACAATTCTCAAAGTAGCCAGAGTAGTCTTGGCAAGAAGGAGGAATGCTTTGATCATATGAAAGGAGGAAAGAGAGGTAAGTAGTAGTTACTGAATGAATGGAATGAACAAAAACTACACATGAAAAATATAAGTAGATCATGACAAAAACCAGTCCTAGGACTAATATTATCTAATATTTTTATTGTAGTCTAGGATTCATAAGATAAGGGTCTGAATGGATGCTTAGAGGTCATCTAATCTACAATAGAATCAAGGACATAATTATTACTGAGGCATAGGTCAGACATGTTACAATATAGATTGCATTTGGGTTTTGGGACTAGGGGACTGTGGAAGCTCCTTCAGATTCTAAATTCAGATTCATTAATTTTGCAGATGACAGTAAATTGCCTAATGTTATAAAATTTAAAATGTATTTCATAATTTTTAAAAACTCAGTTGTCAAAACAAAAATAGTACTTAGAACTGAAAAGTTTTGTGCTTCATGACCTCTCTCTCTCTCCCCAGTTAAAAATAGTCTAATACATACACACCTATTCACCGGGGAAGAAGAAATGATTGGGAGTCATAATGGCTCAAACAAAATTCATGTATCAAATGCATTACACTATCTATGGTGAAAAAAGCTAACATAAATCTTTGCCAAAGTTAATTTGCTTCAAATTGCAAGGAATGATTTTTAATTACATAGTTATTCATCAAACATAATCTGTAAGATATAAAAAGTTGAGTTTACTGGACAATTAAGTACATCTATTTGACTCTAAACACCGATGGAGACAAGTAAACCATATCCACTAAAATATAAAAAAAAAGAAAAGATCTAAAAGAAGGAAAATTTTATCAGAGACCAAGAAAGGGAAAGATGCAATAAAAAGTAGATAGAAGGTCGAAAGAAATAAAAATTAAAAGATAAAGGACTAAAATTGTAGCACTATATCTAATGAGAATGACTGTGATAAAGGAAGCAAGCTTTGGATTTTTTCCTAATGATAGATTTTGTGAAAGCAGAGGGGAAATTGCCACAGCAGGAAAAGGCAATTCTTAAGGTACTTCTACATTATATATCCGGAGCTTGGGGAAGGGAAAGTTATGTTTTTAAAACTCTGTACATTTTTTTTAAAATAGCAGCATACATTGCCAATGTACACAGTTCCAGTATTTTCTTAATGCATATTTGAATCTGCTCCTGAAGCTAATATAGATATTTGAATATGAATTTAATATAATTCAAGATCATGATGAGTAGAAACTATGAAATATGAAGGCCCCTAAATTAGGAAAAATTCTTAAGGACATAGTACATTCAAATGGACCCAGTCTCTACCTGCTCTACCTGGTGAAATTTTAGGGAATCTTTTAATTGTATAATGCAGATTAAGGGAATTTCTGCATTTATGTACTTGCTTAAGTGCTTCCTGCTTTTACCCTTTGGAAATATTAAATGCCTAGGCTCCACCAAAGTGAATGAAAAATAATCCCTCTCCTGTTTGTTTATGTAAATTAAGGGGAAACTAGTCCTTCAATCCAGGTCCTATAAACTTTTACTGTATTAACCAGTGCAATCAGACAGGTTTATATGACTTTTTTTGCCTTTTTATTTTTTTAATTGTTTCCCTTTAGTGTTCTGGGAATGGCCAACAAACTTTCTCTCATGTGATCCCTTTATGGTTATCTGCTTTCCATAACTCTAACTAAATTAGAGGAATTAGGAACTGAGGGAAAGTGTCCAATAGAATGTTAAGTATAAATTGCTTAGCTTTATTTATCATTATGAAAAGCCAAGATTATGGACTATCAGACCTACAGTTGTTATAATAACAAAAATAAAATGTATATATGTCATAGAGAATAATAGGGTATTGTGTACTACTAGGGAAAAAAGGTTTTTTTTGTTTAAAAACTATTTACCATAGATTTATAGTTCAAAGGTCCATAGATGATATTTCATCTAATACTCTCATTTTACAAATAAGTAAACTGAGGCCCATAAAGTTTAAGTGATTTGGCCAAAACTATACAATAAGTGGCAAAGCCGGTAAGATTTTCTTTAAAGCTATGGTTGAGCTAGAGAGGAGAGCCTTCTGTTGGTCTCAGAGGAAATGGCTCGGGTGTAAACCACTTTTAAGTATTTTACAACTTGTGCAAATAGAATTGCCAACAGTCTCCAACTGGTAGGACTGAAGATCTCTAGAGTGTTTGTTTAATAATGAATGTTTCAATAGTTCATGTGCTTCTATTTTTCTCTTCTTTGAATGTTGACAGCTTCATAAGAACGCATAAATGAAGGGAAAACAACAGTGGCCAATCTTCATAGTTGCTGTGGATAAAAAAATTCATAAGCAAGCAAATAACTAAAAGCATAAGTCTAGAAAAGCTTCTAGAGGTAATAGTTCTTTGGGGATGGATTATATGGAAGAATTCTTATTTTAGCATAAGAGATTACTAAATTAAAATATATTTGTTTGAATTTTTCCTATGTATTTTTAAACATATCTTTTTGAAGAGATTTTAAATTAGGTTGTATAATGTGTCTTTATTGGTGTTTGTAATAAAACCTAATCCCCCAAATTCTAATCTATTTGCTGCATTAATGAATAGATGTTATTTTGTGTATTAAAATAAAAGATAAAAAAAGTTTTAGACGCTTTCTTATAGATCATATTTATCATACTTAAATGAACCACAAAAAGTGAGCAACTAGAAAAATAAGTTTATTTATATTTGGTCTATTAATAACCAAAACATGGGGGAGGGGGAGAAGAAGCTGCACAGTATTCAATATCAGTAAGTCTATATGGGCATATTCTTAGGTCACATCTCCCTAAGCCTTAATTTTCTCAAATGGAGAAGGAGAGCCTAAATAAACCCTCAGAAGTCCCTTCCTGTTTGTTGTAGATTGATGAACCTGTGAATAACATTTTTCATTTTGTCTTTGTATCCCCATTCCTAACTATCTGGATAGAGCAGGTATTTAATCAAGACTTGTTGGATTAGATTAGATTTAAAATAAATTCTAGAGTGTTACTTCCCTGGGCCAGATTTGCTGGTGATCACAGAAGAATCCCTTATGGGTGAAGAATATGAATGGGCTGGATTTTGCATTGCTGGAGGGGGTATCTGCAACTGAGAGAGTCAAAAGTATTTAGCTTTTTTTTAAATAACCTGATAATGAACGCTTTTTGTTATTGTTATTCTTTGTTAAAGCAAATAATCTTTTTTGGGGGAATAAGTAATTATTCTCTTAATTCAACCCTTTAATTAGATTGGTTTTCATTCATTTAAATTTTCTTTTATAAAGATGGGGATACCTATATATTTTCAAAATAGGAGATTTAGAAAGAATTAAAATGTATGGTGTGACAAGTCATTTGTTTCTGTATGTTGTAAACCATTCCTGATTGCATTAGTCCAGTGGTTTAGGTTGGGGTTTGGAAATAAATGAAACAAGCTGCAACCGTTATCAAAAGGCAATTTGCTTGGCTATGACATGCCAAGTCTCCATTGAGAATGCAGCATTGATTCAATTGGACTAAGGTTTCTTGATCCTGCCAATTCTCCAACCAGAAGCAGGTGTGAGACCTGAAGAGAACAAGCTGGTCCTTTTTCAGTGGGTTCTTAAATCCTTTGGGTGCTTTATCCCAAAGGGGCTCAACAAAGTCCACAAGGCACAGTTCCCAATGGATCACATGAAAAATCCCAAGCATCTCATTATGCTCAATTCTTAGGCAATCCCTAAAATAAAATCCATAGAGTGGAGACCTACCTTAGCTGGTGATCCTGGAAATGACTGTTTCTAAATGCAAAAGTTATCCACATTCAACAACTGACAATTTATAATTTTTATCATCTTTAGGACATGATTCTTAAAAGATTCAGAGAACATTCATATCTGTGTCTAATAATCAGCTAATACTTATACAAAGTTTAAAGGCTTGTAAAGCACTTTACATATATTATCTCAGTTATTCTCGGAAAAATTGAGGGCAGAGACAGATTACAGGACTTTCCCAGAGTCACATAAACAGCATTATCTGATCCAGGATATGAATTTAGATCTTCCTCTCTCCAAGTTGCCTGCCTTTTAGCTGTGCCTTACTTCTAAATATTCACAGGTTTCTTTCTCATTTGGTCAGTGGAGGATGCCTTCATTGTGTGGTCAGCACCACCACAGCCCAGGAGGCCACAAGGTACACATCAGGGCCCCCACTCATCCAGAACTCCAGAACCTACCCCCACTCACTTTTCTACCATTCCAAGGAGCTCAAGCTTATGGAACGATTTCAGCTGATCCTAAAATGTTGGAGGGCAGGCTAATCTGGTGGTTCAGGATCAGAAGAAAAGTGGACAGAAATAAATCACCGAATATTTAGCCAAGTTAAGTTTTATCCAGAGGACTTCCTTCCGGGGGTGGAGCCATGGTGGCAGAGATCAGACTGGAGTCTCTGTAACCTCCTCTAACCTTCCCTCAAACCAACAACATATGAAGCCTCTAGACTGATTTTGAAGCAAAAAAATCCACAATATCTGGAGGACAACACGATTCTAGAAGAAGATACTCTGGAAGAACCTCAAAACAGGTCTGTTTTAATTGGGCAGGGGGCTGGTCGGCTGAACCCAGACTGCAGCGCAGGGAGACCGGGGCAGGGAGCTGGAGCAGGGAGCTGGAACAGAAGTCGAAACAGGAGTAGGAGCATTGTGCTTTTCACACACCTGGGAGTCTTCTGGGGGCCTCTTGGGCCAATCTGTCCGGATTGTGGGCAGGTGGTTTGGAAAGGGGGGGTCTGCCTTTTGTGGGGGGTGGATTGTGAACCACTGAACCCCTGATGAGCATCAGACCTAGCTGCCATTACACAACACCCTAGGGCAATCAATCAATCAACAGGACTGATCAGCACCAGAAATAATTCAATCAGCAGAGCTGCCCAGTACCTGAAATAATTCAATCAGCAGAACTATCCCAGGGTGAACTAAAGCAGAACTGCCCAGCACCTGACATAATTCAATCAGCAGAACTGCCCAGTACCTGAAATAACTCAATCAGCAGAACTACCCCAGGGCAAATTAAAGCAGCTGTCCCACCTTTGCCTTAAACAGACCTCATACCTTTAAAAAAAATGAATAAAAAACCAAAAAGAGCTCTCACCATAGACAACTTTTATGGAGAGAGGGAAGAACAGACCTCAAATCTTGAGGCCTCTAAAGGTAAAGCAACTCCAGAAAAAGACCCAAAGAGAGACATAAACTGGTCTCCATGTCACAAGGCTTTCTTTGAAGATTACATAAAGGATCTTAAAAGAGAGAAGAAACATGGGGAAACGAGATGAGATCACTGCAAAATAAAATAGAAAAAATGGAGAAAGAATGAAATGAACAAAAAAATGTAACTGGTCAATTGCAAAAGGAACTAAAAACAGTAACTGAAGAAAATAAGACATTAAAAATTAGAATCGAACAATTGGAAATGAATGACTCATCAAGACTTCAAGAATCAGTTGAACAAAAACAAAAAAATGAAAAGATAGAGAAAAACATGAAATATCTCCTAGGAAAAACAACTGACCTGGAAAATAGATCTAGGAGAGACAATCTAAGGATTATAGGGCTTCCTGAAAGCCATGATGAAAAAAAGAACCTAGACACTATCTTCCAGGAAATCATAAAAGAAAACTGCCCTGATATTTTAGACCCAGTAGGCAAAATACTCCTTGAAACAATCCATCGATCACCTCCTGAAAGAAACCCAAAAATTAAGTGCCCCAGAAATATTGTGGCTAAATTCCAGAACTACATACCAAGGAAAAGATATTACAAGAAGCCAGAAAGAAACAATTTAAATATCGGGGAGCCACAATTAGGATCACACAGGACCTAGCAGCTTCTACTTTGAAGGATCGAAGGGCCTGGAATCAGATATTCCGAAGGGCAAAGGAACTTGGATTACAGCCAAGAATAAGTTACCCAGCTAGAATGAGCATTATCTTCCAGGGTAGAAGATGGTCATTCAATGATATAGGAGAATTTCACCTATTCCTACTGAAAAGACCAGAACTGAACAAAAAATTTGATCTACAAACACAGAACACAAGAGAAACATAAAAAGGTAACAAGAAAAAAAAAAACTCTTGAGAACTATATTTATGTTATAGATACTTATAGAATGAGGGTTGATTTTATGAATCTATTATTACACTATGATTATGATATGATTACTATGATTTTATGATTATTAGGATATGATTATTGTGATTTTATGATTATTATGATATGATAAACTGAAAAAGAAATTAGAGGTAGAAAAGGGATAACACTGGAAGAAGAGGAAAAGGAGGTAAAATAAGAGAAATTACATCACATGTAGAGGCAAAGAAAACCTATAGTGATTGAGGGGAAAAAAGGGAGGGGAATGAGAATTTGGTTAATCTCCATCTCATCAGATTTGGCTCAGAGGGAATAATAGACGTACTTATAAGGAAACAGGAGGGAAAGGGGGGAAAAGGGGGTGGGTGGGGCTCTAAAGGGGAAGATTGTTTGAGGGAAGTGGCTATCAAAAGCAAAATAGTAGGGAGGAGGGAAAGGGGATAAGAAAGAGAAAAGCATAAACTAGGGTAAATAAGATGGCAGGAAATACAGAATTAGTTATTTTAACTGTAAATGTGAATGGAATGAACTCTCCCTTAAAGCAGAAGCAGATAGCAGACTGGATTAAAAACCAGAATCCAACAATATGTTGTATATAAGAAACACATCTAAAACATAGAGATACATACAGGGTGAAGGTAAAAGGCTGGAGCACAATCTATTATGCTTCAGGTGAACAAAAAAAAGCAGGGGTAGCAATCCTGATCTCAGACCAAGTAAAAGCAAAGATAGACTTCATTAAAAGAGACAAAGAAGGAAATTATATCTTCCTAAAGAGTACCATAGATAATGAAGCAATATCAATACTAAACATATATGCATCAAGTGGTATAGCATGGAAATTCCTAGAGGAAAAGTTCAGAGAGATGCAAGAAGAAATAGACAGCAAAACTATAATAGTGGGGGATCTCAACCTCCCTATCTCAGAACTTGATAAATCAAACCACAAAATAAATAAGGAAGAAGTTAAGGAGGTAAACAAAATGTTAGAAAAGTTAGGTATGATAGATCTTTGGAGGAAATTAAATGGAGACAGAAAGGAGTTTACTTTTTTCTCAGCAGTCCATGGAACTTATACAAAAATTGACCATGTGTTAGGATACAAAAACCTCAAAATCAAACGCAGGAAGGCAGAAATAATAAATGTATTTTTTTCAGATCATGACGGAATAAAAATCACATGCAATATAAGGCCAGGAGAAAATAGACCAAAAACCAATTGGAAACTAAATAATTTTATCCTAAAGAATGAATGGGTGAAACAGCAAATTACAGACACAATTACTAATTTCATCCAAGAGAATGACAATAATGAGACAACATACCAAAATTTGTGGGATACAGCCAAAGCGGTAATAAGGGGAAATTTTATATCTCTAGATGCTTATTTGCATAAAATAGAGAAAGAGAAAATCAATGAATTGGGCTTGCAACTAAAAAAGCTAGAGAAAGAACAAATTAAAAACCCCCAATCAAATACCAAACTTGAAATCCTAAAAATAAAAGGAGAGATTAGTAAAATTAAAAGTAAAAAAACTATTGAATTAATAAAGAAAACTAAAAGTTGGTTTCATGAAAAAACCAACAAAATAGATAAACCTCTTGTTAATTTAATTAGAAAAAGGAAAGAGGAAAATCAAATTGTTACTCTCAAAAATGAAAAGGGAGAACTTTCCACCAATGAAGAGGAAATTAGAGCAATAATCAGGAGTTACTTTGCCCAACTGTATGCCAATAAATTTGATAACCTAAGTGAAATGGAGGAATATCTACAAAAATATAGATTGCCCAGATTAACAGAAGAGGAAATAAATTACTTAAATAGTCCCATTTCAGAAAAAGAAATAGAACAAGTCATTAATCAACTCCCTAAGAAAAAATCCCCAGGACCAATGGATTTACATGTGAATTCTACCAAACATTTAAAAAACAATTAACTCCAATATTATATAAACTATTCGAAAACATAGGGAATGAAGGACTCCTACCAAACTCCTTTTATGATATAGACATGGTACTGATACCTAAACCAGGTAAAAAAAAAAAACAGAGAAAGAAAATTATTGACCAATCTCCTTAATGAATATTGATGCAGGGGCAGCTAGGTGGCGTAGTGGATAGAGCACCAGCCCTGAAGTCAGGAGGACCTGGGTTCAAATCTGGTCTCAGACACTTAACATTGCCTAGCTGTGTGACCTGGGCAAGTCACTTAACCCCATTTGCCTCAGCAAAAAGCAAAAAAAAGAATATTGATGCAAAAATCTTAAATAAAAATTAGCAAAGAGATTACAGAAAATCATTCCCAGAATAATACACCATGACCAAGGAGGATTTATACCAGGAATGCAGGGATGGTTTAATATTAGGAAAACTATTAACATAATTGACTATATTAATAACCAAATTAACAAAAAACATATGATAATCTCAATAGATGCAGAAAAAGCATTTGATAAAATCCAACATCCATTCCTATTAAAAACATTAGAGAGTATAGGAATTAATGGACTTTTCCTTAAAATAGTTGGTAGCATCTATTTAAAACCATCAGCTAGCATCATATGTAATGGTGATAAACTGGAACCATTCCCAATAAGATCAGGGGTGAAACAAGGTTGCCCACTATCACCATTACTATTCAATATTGTATTAGAAATGCTAGCCTTGGCAATAAGACAAGAAAAAGAGATTAAAGGAATTAGAGTAGGTATGAGGAAACCAAATTATCACTCTTTGCAGATGATATGATGGTCTACTTAGAGAACCCTAGAGAATCAACTAAAAAACTATTAGAATTAATCCACAACTTTAGCAAAGTTGCAGGATACAAAATAAATCCACATAAATCATCAGCATTTTTATACATCACCAACAAAATGCAACATCAAGAGATACAAAGAGAAATTCCATTCAAAATAACTATCGATAGTATAAAATATTTGGGAATATATCTGCCAAGGGAAAGTCAGGATCTGTATGAGCAAAACTACAAAACACTCTCCACACAAATAAAGTCAGATCTAAACAATTGGAAAAACATCAAGTGCTCTTGGATAGGTTGAGCGAATATAATAAAGATGGCAATACTACCTAAACTAATCTATCTATTTAGTGCTCTACCAATCAAACTCCCAAGAGATTATTTAACTGACCTAGAAAAAATAACAATAAAATTCATCTGGAAAAACAAAAGGTCAAGAATTTCAAGGGAATTAATGAAAAAAAATGCAAATGAGGGTGGCTTAGCTGTACCAGATCTAAAACTATATTATAAAGCAGTGGTCACCAAAACCATTTGGTACTGGATAAGGAATAGGGTAGTGGATCAGTGGAATAGGTTAGGTTCACAGGACAAAATACTCAATGACAATAGTAATCTAGTGTTTGATAAACCCAAAGACCCCAGTTTTTGGGATAAAAACTCACTATTTGACAAAAACTGCTGGGATAATTGGAAACTGGTATGGAAGAAATTAGGCACTGACCCACACCTAACACCATATATCAAGATAAGGTCAAAATGGATTCATGATCTAGGTATAAAGAATGATATTATAAACAAATTAGAACAATGTAGGATGGTTTACCTCTCAGACCTGTGGAGGGGGAAGGAATTTGTGACCAAAGAAGAACTAGAGGTCATCATTAATCACAAAATAGATAAGTTTGACTATATCAAGTGAAAAAGTTTTTGTACAAACAAAATGAATGCAGACAAGATTAGAAGGGTAGCAGTAAACTGGGAAAATATTTTTACATCCAAAGGTTCTGATAAAGGCCTCATTTCTAAAATATATAGAGAATTGACTCAAATATATAAGAATTCAAGCCATTCTCCAATGGATAAATGGTCAAAAGATATGAACAGACAATTTTCAGATGAAGAAATTGAAACTATTTCTGGTCACATGAAAAGGTGCTCCAAGTCACTATTGATCAGAGAAATGCAAATTAAGACAACTATGAGATACCACTACACACCTCTCAGATTGGCTAAAATGACAGGAAATGATAATGATAACTGTTGGAGGGGATGTGGGAAAACTGGGACACTGATACATTCTTGGTGGAACTGTGAACGGATCCAACCATTCTGGAGAGCAATTTGGAACTATGCTCAAAAAGTTATCAAACTGTGCATACCCTTTAACCCAGCAGTGTTTCTACTGGGCCTATATCCCAAAGAGATTTTAAAGGAGGGAAAGGGACCCACAGGTGCAAAAATGTTTGTGGCAGCCCTTTTTGTAGTGGCAAGAAACTGGAAATTGAAAGGATGCCCATCAATTGGAGAATGGCTGAATAAATTATGGTATATGAATGTTATGGAATATTATTGCTCTGTAAGAAACAACCAACAGGAGGATTTCAGAGAGGCCTGGAGAGACTTGCATGAACTGATGCTGAGTGAAATCAGCAGAACCGGGAGAACATTATACATAGCAACAAGACTATACGATGATCAATTCTGATGGACATGGCTCTCTTCAACAATGATATGATTCAAACCAGTTGTTCAGCGATGAAGATAGTCATATACATCCAGAGAGAGGCCTGTGGGAACTGAGTGTGAACCACAACACAGCATTTTAACGCTTTCTGTGAATATTTCCATGCATTTTGTTTTCCTTCTTAGGTTGTTTTTTCTTCTTCTCTTTCTAGATCTGATGTTTCTTGTACAGTAAGATAACTGTATAGATATGTATACATGTATTGTATTTGTCATATAATTTATCCTATTTA
>JAJPUD010002208.1:180830-210062 GCA_023553655.1 Myrmecobius fasciatus | reverse complement strand
ATGTATTAGATTACCTGTCCTCTAGGGGTGGGGGGTGGGGGGAAGGAGGGGAAAAGCTTGGGAAAAAAAGTTTTTGCAAAGGTCAATATAGAAAAATCACTCATATGTTTTGTAAATAAAAAGCTTTATTAAAAAATAAATAAAAAAAATAAAAAATAAAGTTTTATCCATACCATGGAAAGGATATCCAGCAAGGCTTTCTAGCATTGACTCATTCAGGCACAGCTTTTCAGCCTCATTTTTGATGAAGCACTCCTCTGAGTGTCACAAAGATGTCATATCTGAGGAAGGAGCTACTGACCTCTCCTATACTGTTTTTTTTTCTGGTTTGTTTTAAAATTTAGATCACCTGGAAACTACATCAGTGATCTGAGCCTTTCTCCTCTAGGGCACTTAAGTCTCATACACAGTTTCAATACAGTTTAAGAAAAAACTAGCTTGCCCTGTGTGGAATAAATAGAGGTTGCTTCTACAACACTGGAATATGGAATTTTTGTGGGACTTGGTTACTCTTCCAAAACTATTTTTAGCACACTTAATACTCTAAGAGTCTGATTTCATTGCTATAAATACCCTACTCTTATGAATGAATGAGTGATGCAAATCACAACCACTATGCTTTGTAGATGGTTTCACAAAGTTTCTCTTGTCAAAATAGTTGCCCTGCAATGCACCTGGTGCCGAATATCTCCAAACTTAGTAAGGTTCACCTTCAGCCAACAAACTTACATTCTCTCACTGAGGCATGCTCCAAGCCTTCCTAGATCATTTGGATATAACTGAGTTTGCAATGCACTTACAATTCAAAGACCCAGGGTCATCTCTACACCATGACACCAGAGGGGTTTTAGGACACTGATATGATAAATAAATATTATGAGGTAGTGTGCCCAATTTTTAATATTTTTCAGAATGTAAATACTAATATATAAACTGAAGAACGTGCATAAATAGGGCATTGAGAAAAATCTTTACTTCCAAAAGCAATCTTTTTATAATATCAACTTTATTTTAAGCATGAATACAACCAGTTACTGGACTTACAACTATTTATGTTTATATTTACATCTAATATATTAAATATATAAATATATTTATATTAAATTTTGATGCTTAAGTTATGATAACTTTTTCCATTCTCTTCCTTTGTCTCCATTAGGATTTTAGGTCCATTCATTCCCATTTATTTTTCCTTTTATGATCATTATGTATCACTGTACTTAATCTTCTGCCTTATTTTAAACTTTGTATTATTTCATAAAGTTCCTTTAAAATCTATTTTTAAATACTCCTCCTATGTTACATTTATTGTGCCATATTTTGTTTAGCTGTTCTACTACTGTTGAACTTTTTTTTTCAATTACAAATAACACTGCTATAAAAATATTTCACTCAATAGGGGTTTTTGTTTTCATAATGCTCTCAGGGTATAGTCTCCAAATGAATTATTAGAATAAAGGGCTTGATTATTGAAATTACTGAATCAAAAGGAGTTTAATTTCAATTAAAATTTAATTTAAACTTTATGTATAAACTATAAATTTAATTTAAACTTCTCTTTAGTTTAAATTAAAGTCCTTTTGACCCAATAATTCCCCTATATTGGGAAACCAATAACCCAATAATTCTAATAATAGACGGAAAAAACTGTCTAGGACTATTTCCCCAGGCTAGATGCATAGGGAGTAGATGCAATAAAGAAAGAATAGTAGTTAAGATACTCAGAAATTCACTGGTGACTAAATCCAAGAAAAGTAGTTTAATCCATTGCCTTAAATGTTGATAACACAAATGCCCAAATTTGAGGTAACCAGAAGGAATTAAAAGTCTTAAGTTAAGGGGATAATTTTTCTTCCCAGATAGAAATTTCTAAGACTTGGTAAATATGCAATGATTGGACTTTGGATCTAAATGACTGTAACTTATTCAAAAGTAACTCAGTGGGCACAAGGAGAGGTAGAATAATATTGTATAAGGCATATTTGTCTAAGAAAACCCAGTGATCAAAGTGGGAAAATCAGAAAAAAACAATATTTGGATGAAAATCAATGAAAGGAAAAAGAAGTGATTTTGTGATTAGAATATACTACAGGCTATAGGATGTTACCAGATATGTAATAGGTTCACCAGTTCCTTCATATTAACTACAGAAAAACCCTGAAGTTTGTACCAGAACAAATAATGATCAAGAAATCCACAAGAAAATTCCTATCCCAGACTTCTTCCCCAGAATTGCATTTTTTAAAAGTCAACTGGGGTAGGTAGGTGGCATAGTGGATCCTGGAATCAGTAAGAACTGGGTTCAGATATGACCTCAGAAGCATACTAGCTGTGTGACTGAGCAAGTCACCTATTTCACTCCAATTGCCTCAAAAAAAAAAAGTCATTCAGAAGCCAGAATACCCTGATAGCAAATTTAGTATTACTACGACCAGAAACAGGACTTTTGTAACTAGCAAGGCTCTGCTTCCAGAAATGACCAGAGCAAACTTTCCTGAGAAAGTCTTAGAGAGGTCAGAAAATACAAGGATAAAGATTTTTGTTTTGTCAGATAGTGTTGTGGCACAATACTCAACTCTGAGTAACCCAGGCCCACAGGCCATAAAATCACTAACACACCTCCTAAAGCACCACAGAAGGGGTCATAAAAATCCAAAACTCAGAACCTCAAAGATCTGGGGAAGGGAATAATATGTGGTATTATTAACTCAAGGAAAAGGAGATTGGCAAAGAAACCCAGAAGACCCAAGGTGAAAGCAAACAGGCTTCACCACCCCCACATAAAAGAGCAGTAGGACACTGAGCCAGGCACAATTCAAGAACTAAAGTTAGAGAAAACCCTGACCAGCATCAAAAAATTGTTGCAAATCTCTGACAACTGCAAGTAGAGACATAATAAAAAGACATGGATTTTCTATAAGGATTATATGAATATTTATAATTAGTGAAGCAAGAAATTTTAAAAAGTAATGTTCTTGAAGAAAGACAAAAAAAAATAAGTAATTGAGAAGAAAAAATAGTAAGCCTTACCAAATCAATGAAATCCCTACAACCTAAAATAGAACAAACAGAATCGGTGATTCTATAACACTACAAGAAATATTAGATTGGAATCAACAATTTTAAAGATAAAAGAAAGTATAAGCTGTCCAATATTAAAAAACAAAACAACTGACCTAGAAAACAGCCAAGGAAAGATCATTTTAGAATAATTGAACTCTCTGAATAACAAAGAAATCATAAATGAAAACTGCTCAGATTTATTAGAACCATATAACAGATAAAACAGAATGTACTGATAGCTATTATTAGCTTTCAATAAGGAAAGATTCCTAAAAAAAAAACAAAAAACAAAAAAAACCCTCCAAAAGAATAGTCCCAGGAATATCATAGTTAAAATGTTGAGTTCTTGTGCCCCAGAATAAAAAATAATAATAATAATAAATAAACCAAAAAAAAAAACAGGAAAGGAAAGAAAAGGAAAGGAAAACACTACAAGAATCCAGAAAGTAGCAATTCACATGCCAAGGAAACAAAGCCAGGATCCCATAAGACATAGCTGTTTCTACTTAAAACAAGAGGAAATTTTGGAACAAAATATTCCAAAAAGACAGAAAATATAGGTTTACAACCAAGAATAACCCGACTGCAAAGATCAATATAAACCTGCAGAGGAAAAAAAAGGATCTTTAATTAAACAGAGGAGTTTCAAATATTCCTAATGAAAAGATCAGAGTGAAAAAGAAACTTTGAAATAGAAACCCAAAAATCTACAGTTGAAAGAACAATTTAGTTAAGTAGTTGGAGGAAGCTACAGGATAATATGGTGCTAGCATTCTAATAGGGAACACACATATAGTAAAAATGTGTCTCTTCAGAACCTTAATATCTCTATATGATATTGAGGAAATTAAATAAAAGTGCTTACACGCATATATTACCAAAGACTTGGGGTTATATTAATTCTTTTCAGAGAATCTTAAGAAGGGAAATAAAATGGAAATTAAAAGGAAGACACTGTTGTTTAGCCATTCAGTCATCCCTATCTCTTTATGACCTTGTGGACCATAAGGAGTCTTTTTTGGCAGAAATACTTGAGATGTTTGGCCATTACCAATGGAAGACTATATTAATATAAAAAGAAAGAAAATTGAAAGAGAGCTTACTATTTTTCGTAGTTGGGGTATTTGAGAAGAATATACAAACATGGAGAAAGATTCAGGGGCATAAGATAAACCTCCCTCATCTGAAACAGACAAAGGAGAATTCAAACACATTCAGAGTTTAATTTAGAAACAGAGCAAATCAAAGCATGAAGTAACAGAGATGGCAGAATGATAAGAAGGAAGATAAATCTGAATGAAGAATAGTCACAAACATAATTCTTTCTGTTCCTGAAGGCAGAATTAAAAGGAGAGAGAAGAAAAGAAAAGAATTTAAATATAAAAGGGTGCTTTAGATTGATTCTTAGAATATTGGAGAAGAGCTAAACAAATTGTGATACATGAATGTAATAGAATATTATTGTACTGTAAGGCATGGGAAAAAAAGACCATTTCAGAGAATTCTTAGTATAAATCAATGCAGAGTAAAGTAAGTAGATGAGGAGAATACTATACAAATTATAGAAATATTTTAAAGGAGAGCAACATTGTAAAGAAAAAAGTTTGAAATTTAAGAACTCTGCTCATTGTAACAACTAATCGAATGTACAAAGCACCTACAATGAATCATGTTACCACCTTATTACAAAGATATAATGGACAAAAAAATATACTGATACATAAATCTACATTTTTAAACAGCCATTGTGTTGATTTTCACTATCGTGTTATGAATTATTTTCCCCCCTTTTCTTTCTTTTAAATAATGGCAAGGAGTGAGGATTGGTAGAAGGCAAATTAACAGTAGTAATGCAAAAAATAAAGAACTATATTATCTCTAAGACTAGAGGTCTCTGAAGGTCAGACCCTATGTCAGCTTCAGGAAGTGATGTGACCCACAGGAAGCAGAGAACTTTGGTGACCATTGGTCATTGATGGTTACTTCCTTTTATTCTATTCAATGAAAAGACTTGGGTCTTTTGCTATTTAACTAGCTTTCCTGCTTCCAGCTTGTCAAGTCAAGTATATGTTGGGAACTAAGATGTCTCTCAAGTGTGCTTGGGCCTCTCCCTGCAGGGACTAAATGAATGCTTTCTCCTTGTACCTGAAGATGTCTCTGATTAGTTAATTTGGGGAAGGGGGTCTAACACCTGTCCCACATATATACTAAAATATTTTTTCTTAATACCCAAAAGAGATCAAAATAAAACCCAGAGAAAGAGAGTTTTGAAAGCAACACATAGAATTTATTATATACCTTTAAAAAAAAAAAAACAAAGAAACAATGTGAAATAGAGATTCCTGGTTTCATATAGAGGCCTCTTTTTGTGTTTTGCTGTATATGGAAATGCTGTTTTCTTTCTTTTCTTTCGTTAATTCAAAATAAAATAAAATAACAAGGAGAAATTAAATTCTGTGCTATATCTGATCTTTACTAATGGAGAATTTATACCCTGAAGAGATATAACCACTCTACCCTCTAGAGGAGAGGCAATTCAGGCATAGTCTAATAAGTACTTTAGATTTAGGGAAAACAAATTTCAAAAGATAGGTGGTATTCTATGGACTAAAACACCACAGGCTAAGTCAGTCAAAACAGAAGAACTGTTCAAGAATGAAATTCTGAACACACAAAGAAAAAAATTCGTATGAGAGGGGAAAATAGATTTTGTCTGAGGAGACCAAAATGAGGGCACAGAAAACTTACTGTCCAACTTAGATTTTTTTAAAGCAGTGTATAGAAAATGAAAACAAGAGAAGATGAGTATAGACCCATGGCCTAGTCCTGTAAAAATACTGTTAGGGATGTTAAATCTGAGAATGAACTGAGGTTGGTGATGAGATCCTGAATAGTGGGTGTGTTAGGCAGAGAGAAACTGAAGAATTGATCCCTGGGATAGGCAGGGAGAAATCTCTGATAGAGATCAATCTAGCTTCATGGTCCACCCTCTTGGGAGATCATCCAGTCTGAAATCCAAGTTATGCCAGACCCCTTCTATGGGGGTCTTAAGCAGCCTCCCCATGTCCTGTCAGAAATTCCAGTTATTGGGGTTAAAATTTCCCTATAAAATCAATTTATACCCCATGCCACATGGAATCTTCTAATCCTACCACATCTTGTGGTGTCTCTCCTGCCCTACTTCTCCTTATAGCTAGATAACTCTTTTAGGGTGCTAAGTCTCTTTCAGGATTTAGCTTGCCAGCTAAGAGTATGCCCCAACTTCATGGGGTGTTTCCTTTCTCCTGGTAAATGGCAAGATCTACTATGGAACTTGACCTTTCCAACATTAATTATTAAAACCCCTTTCTATGCTCTCTCAACTCTGTTTCACATTTAGCATTCATGATGTCTATTATATTTCATCATTTTGTATGTTCCATCCTTTTGTCAAAGAGAATGGCCATTGTGAATCTTTACCATGACCAAACCCCAACTTTTGGTGCTCTTCCTAAAGCACATCATCTAGTACCTAAATAACAACATTTGATGCTAAAAAGCAGCCACATCACTTGGTAGGGAAAGCAAAGGAAAACAAGAAGGGATGATAATTATTTTTGTTCACACTTTTTATCAATTTTGGCTTCTTTTTCTTTTTAAAAAAATTTTATTTTTCTCAGGAACATGTACAATCATTTTTTTACACTGGTTTTTAAAACTTTGTTCCAGAGACTCTTCTTTCTTCCCTCTCCACCCCCCCACTGAGAAAGTACAAATGAAGTTATGAAAAACATTTCCATAAAAATCATGTTTCTAAAGATAGCATAGATCTCCCCCCCAAAAAAAACCCTAAGGAAAAATAATTTTTTTAAATGTATTCAGAAACAATCAGTTCTTTCTCTGGGTATGGATATGGCTATAATTTTTCATCATAAGTCTTTCACAATAGTCTTGGATCTTTGTATTGCTAAGAATAGCAAAGTCATTCACAGCTGATCATCCCACAACATTGCTATTACCTTGCACTTATCAATTTGCATGAGCTCATGGAACACTTTCTAGGTTTTTCTGAGAGCATTAGGCTAATCATTTCTTATAGAACAATAGTATTCCTCATAGTCACATACCACAAATTATTCAGCCATTTCCCACTTGATGGGCATTTTCTCAGTTTCTAATTCTTTACCCTGAGAAAAGAGCTGCTATAAATAGGTTAGTACATATGGATCCTTTTTCTTTTTTTAAAATCTTTTTTGGGATACATGTGTAGTAGTGGTATTATTAGGTCAAAGGGTATGCATTATTTTATAGCCTTTTGGGCATACATCATATATTTTGATTATTTGTCAATTGGAGAATAGTTTTTTTTTATTTTTTATAAATTTGACTCAGTTCCTTGTGCATTTGAGAAATGAGGCCTTCAAAGAAACTTGCTTCAAAATTCTTTTCACAATTACTATTACTAAATGTATTCCCCCTTCCTCACTGATTCTATTCTCTCTCTCCCTTCACTTTGTCCTTCAAAAATGTTTTGCTAGTGACCAACTCCTTCCCCTATTGTACCTTGTCTTCTATCACCCTCCTCCCTTCTCATATCCTCTTCCCCTCCTACTTTCCTGCAGGGCAAAATAGGTCTCTACATATTGTGTGTATGTTATTTCTTCTTTGAGCCTATTCCTATGAGAGTAAGGTTCACTGACTCCTCTCTTCCACCTCTTCCCTTGTACTATGAAAGCTTTTTCTTGTCACTTTGGAAATTAATTTATGCTATTCAATCTTTCCCTTTATTTTTTCCAGTACATTGCTCTCTCACCCCTTAATTTTATTGTTTTAGATATTATCTCTTCATGTTCAATTCACACATGTGTCCTCTCTATATTTACTTCTTCCAACAACCCTCATAATGATGAACAGTTAGTGTTGCAAGAAAAATAAAAAAGATACAAGGACACTCAAAGTCTCTCTTAAAAACTTTAGAATTGGTTGTATGACATGAAAGACATTGACACAGGACTGCCCAGCATGGCATGCACTCAGAAAAAATTAGCTGAGATGTGAAATTAGAGGATATACCCCAAACGTTCATAAGGACTATTTGGGTCTAACCTGTGACAGAGCATTCTGAGCTTGTATTATTAGTCTGATTAGCCATAGTTGAACATACTAACTTGACTCTAACATAGTATCATTTTGGTCCATTTCGAGAACAAAGGACAACAACCAATTAAATAATAATTTAAAAGTTCTTATGAATTACAAACATCTTTTCCCATGGAGGAATGTAAATAGATTAATGTATAGTAAGTCCCTGCTTACCCCTTAGGCTTCTGCTGAGTTCTTTTTCTGAAAGTCAAATGTTCTATTTAGCTTTGGTCTTTTCATCATGAATGCTTGAAAATCCTTCGTTTTGTTGAATACCTACCTTTTCCCTTGAATCAGTTTTGCTACATAGGAGATTCTTGGTTGTAATCCTAGCTCCATGGCTCTCTGGAATATCCTATTTCAAGCCCTCTGGTTCTTTAATGTAAAGGCTGCTAAATTTTATGTTATCCTAATTGTGGCTCCTCTATACTTGAATTGTTTCTTTCTGGTTTCTTGCCATATTTTCTCCTTAACCTTGACCTTAAATTCTGGAATTTGTTTATAATATTCCTGGGAGTTTCCATCTTGGGATTTCTTTTAGGAGATGATAGGTGAATTCTTTTAATTTCTATTTTATCCTCTGGTTCTAGAATATCAGGATAGTTTTCCTTGAAAATTTCTTGAAAGATGATATCTAGGCTCATTTTTTGGTCATAACTTTCAGGTAGACCAATCATTTTTTTTCCTTTATTAAAGCTTTTTATTTGCAAAATATATGTATGGGTAATTCTTCAACACTGACCCTTACAAAGCTTTCCGTTACAAATTTTCCCCCCTACTCTCCACCCATCCCCTAGATGTCAGGAAGTCCACTACATGTTAATTATACTAAAATACTTGACAAATAGAATATATGTACACATATCTCCACACTTATCTTGTGCAAGAAAAATACTATTTACGAGAAAAAAATCTGAGAAAGGAAACACAATGCAAGCAAACCTCAATAGAGAGCATGAAAATATTATGTTGTGGTCCACATTTCATATCCCTCTCTCTGGGTGTATATGGCTTTCTTCAGTGAACAATTGGAACTGGTTTGAAATATTTCATTGTTGAAGAGAGCCATGTCCATCAGAATTGATCATCATATAGTTTTGTTGCCGTGTATAATGATCTCCTGGTTCTGCTCATTTCGCTCAGCATCAGTTCATGGAAGTCTCTCCAGGCCTCTCTGAAATCATCCTGCTGGTCGTTTCTTATAGAACGATAACATTCCATAACATTCATATACCATAATTTATTTAGCCATTCTCCTATTGATGGATATCCATTCAGTTTCCAGTTTCTAGCCACTACAAAAAGGGCTGCCACAAACATTCTTGCACATGTAGGGCCCTTTCCTTCCTTTAAGATCTCTGTGGGATATAGGCCCAGTAGAAACACTGCTGGGTCAAAGGGTATGCACAGTTTGGTCACTTTTTGAGCATTCCAAATTGCTCTCCAGAATGGTTGGCTCCATTCACAGCTCCACCAACAATGTAACAGTGTCCCAGTTTTCCCACATCCCCTCCAGCATTCATCGTTATCATTTCCTGTCATTTTAGCCAATCTGACAGGTGTGTAGTGGTACCTCAGAGTTGTCTTAATTTGCATTTCTCTGATCAATAGTGATTTGGAGCACCTTTTCATATGACTAGAAATAGTTTTAATTTCATCATCTGAAAATTGTCTGTTCATAGCCTTTGACCATTTATCAATTGGAGAATGGCTTGAATTCTTATAAATATGAGACAATTCTCTATATATTTTAGAAATGAGGACTTTATCAGAACCCTTAAATGTAAAGATGATTTCCCAATTTATTGCTTCCCTCCTAATCTTGACTGCATTGGTTTTGTTTGTACAAAAAATTTTAACTTAATATGGTCAAAATTATCTAACTGGTGTTCAATTAAGAGTTCCAGTTCTTCTTTGGACATAAATTTATTCCATCTGCAGAGCTCTGAGAGGTAAACTATACTACGTTCCTCTAATTTACTTATAATATTACTTTTTATATCCAAATCATGAACCCATTTAGATCTTATCTTGGTATGTGGTATTAGGTGTGGGTCAAGCCCTAATTTCTTCCACACTAGCTTCCAATTTTCCCAGCAGTTTTTGTCAAATAGTGAGTACTTAGGATAGTTACTTATACTGCTGGACAAAATTCATTGATAAAGTATTATGTAAGCCATTGTAATATATTCTATGTTCCTTTACTTTGGATTCAGTTGTGATGATATGTTATGCAACACTGCTATGAGTATGATATGATTGTCTGTGACAAAGGTTATGCTTAAGATATACTACGACATCATAATGAATTTCTTTAATTGTCTAAGGTATATCAAATGCTAGTGTCTGCCATGCTCACATTGTCCTGCTGTTGCTTAGTCATATTCAAGTACATAATCCTGTTTGAAATTTTCTTGGCAAAGATACTGGATAATTTGCATTTCCTTCTCCAGGATATTTTACAGGTGAGGGACTAAGGCAAACAGGACTAAGGCAAACAGGGATAAGTTTCATGCCCAGCATCACACAGCTAGTAAGTGTCTGAGGCTAAATTTGAACTCATGAAGATGAATATTCCTGATTCTGGGATCTGCAATCTATATACTCTGAATCTCAGAAGTTATTTTAACAGTGTGGGGAAGATTTAAAGGGAGTGTCAAGTGAGAATTCAGTAAAAGCTGAAGGTCTAGAGACATTTAAAAGTAAAAGGGAAAGATTTCAAATACAAAATAAACATTCTCTACTCTAGAAAGGATAAAGGTATGAATATTTTCATTGCATATGAAGAAGCCAGCACAATGTGCTTCTAGGGCATATATTTCATTCAGACCTTTTCTTTATACCTAACCACTTATCTACATAAAATTTCTAAAGAAATTCAGGAGGTAAAGGAGATCAAACAAATCAATTACCCTAAGACAATATGGAGTTGTTTTAAGAGGGAAGGAAGAAAGATGCCACAAGAGGGAAGACACTATGAGGGGAAGAGAGTGAAAGGAACTTAGCAAAGATCTTCCTCATAAGCAGATCTTTTATAGGGGAAATACAGCCTTGATTTCTCAGGGAACCCAGCAGAGTAAAGACAGGAACTCATGGGAGAGATCAAGGAACCAGATGGAATACACTGGGCATACCAAATTCTAGGGCTTTTTAAAGGTATACTAATTAATATCTCATAGGTTTTTGAAAGATGCACAGAGGTTGGTGGATAGTTAAAAGAATTCTATCCTTGCAATAACTCTATAGAAACAGAATAGTCTAGGAACTGTTATGCCTGATAGTAGCTGATTGGGCTTTTTCTCTGATAAAATCCACATCATTAGGGAGTATTATAATCCTATTAGTGAGTCAGGATTTCTTTGCTAATGCCCACCTAGTTACCCAAGACCTCATCACTCTTTGCCTTAGTTTTCTCATCTGTAAAAGAATTGGAGAAGGAAATGGAAAAGAACTCCAACATCTTTGCCAAGAAAACCCCAAATAGGGTCATGAAGAGTCCAATACTACTGAAATGACTGATTAATAATCACAAGAGAGCAGATTGACTCTTTTATCCAAGACACCATACTTTATGAAGGGTAACTTCATCAGATACACTGTACCCTGCAAAGAAGCAGCCTCAGATACACTGTACTCTGCAAAGAACCAGCCTTACAAAGAACCAGTCCAGCTGAAAAAGTTGTAATGATCTTTATGAGAACTCTCTTAAAAGAAAAAAGGAATTAAGGACCGGTGCTCTGGATTTGTGAATTATGTTGACTGTGTATCTTCCCTTTACATGTACCTCACAATCATTGTACTTTAAGCTTGTTCCCACTCTTCTCCCCATCCTAAACTCTTGTTGTGATTATTGTAGAGTATGCCCCTGATTTGGGGTGAAATGCTTTGCTTTGTGCTAAAGAATTCATCTGAAAAAAAAGGGAAGCACCAATTGGGAAAAAAAAATCTTTGAATCAAATTTCTCAGACTTGGTATCAGATATATTGATGACTGACAGAAATATGTAAGACCTAAAGTCATTACCCCAATAAAAAAGTAGTCAAAGCTTATTATCAAATAATTCTTCAAACAATTTCAAACTATATGAAAGGATATTCCTAATCACTAATAATAAGTGAAATGCAGGCAGCTCTCTGAAAATCAGAAGGAAAGGTACAGAGGAAAATATAGGCTATTGCCTATAAAATCAAAAGATATCGATAAAAATTTATTTTAAAAAATTGTTCTGAAAAAAGATCTTGAAAAAAAAACTAATGAAATCTGGGATTTCATGAGAAGCATAGTCTACATTGGTAGCTATAGGTAATAATTCCTGCGTTCAGTCTTCCTCAAGCTTCATCTAGTATATCATGTTTAGTTCTTGGTACTACAATTTAGAAAGGATATTTATACAATGGAGAATCTTTAGAGGAAAGAAATTAGGCTGGTAAAGGACCTTAATGCTAAGAAGCAATTGAAGGACAGAATCAATGTCCCTCAGAGGACAGACTCAATGGGTAAATGTCATGAAGGGTTTAATTTAGGCTTGATAGGAATAAGAACTTCCCAATAATAAGAGCTGTCCAAAAATGAAATGGATTACCTTAAGAAGATTCTCCTTTCTAGGATTTTTAGGCAAAAACTGGATAATTACTTTTTAGGTTTATTATAATAAGGATTCCTTACATATATTGTTTGGACTAATTGACCACTGACATCCCTTCAAGCTGTCTAATTCTGATAAGTTTTCAACTTTTATTATGAACAGCTATACAAAAAGATTCTCCTAGCTTGTAGTACTACCAGCAATAAGTAAGTCACAGAATTTTAGAGATGGAAGAGATTATAACTGCTATCTGTGGTCTAACCCAAAACTTTTTAAATTGTAAGTTGGAACCCCATTTAGGGTCACATAACTGAATGTGGGGGTTGCAAAATTATGATTTATTATCATTAAATGTTTGATTTGTACACCTATTTTATATTCCTATATAGCCAGGGTCATGTAAAAATTTCTCAGGCAAAAAGTCACAAGTGGAAAAATGTTAAGAAGCCCTGGTCTAACCCTTACCAAAAATCACTTACATAGCTACCACTATATCTCACAAGTAGTTGACCATGTTCTACCTGAAGACTTTCAATTGAAAGGGAGTCCACCATTAAATAGCTAATCAATCAACAATAATTTATTGCTATGTGCCAGACACTGTGCTAGATAATTTGGGTACAAAAACAAACATGTAGATGCTGGGAATATGGAAGTAAAAATGAAGCAGCTTCTTTCTTCAAGGAGACAATATGTAAATTTGCAAGTATACATAAAATATATATCAAATAAATGTATGGTAATGGGGAAGACAATACTAGTAATTGGGGAAGGAATCAAGAAAAGTTTTATGTAAGAGATTCTTTGCAATTTGAGTTTTAAGGAAGGGAAATCAGGAATTTTAAGAGGAAGAAATGTTGAGGGAATGCATTTCAGGCATAGGTGCCTAACCTGTATAAAGGCATGAAAATAGAAAATAAAATTTCATTTATGAAGAACAGAAAGTCTATTTATTTGGGTTGGCCACAGAGTGTGCGGTGAGAATAATGTATAATGAGTCTGGAAAAATAATTTGGTGACAGTTTGTGAAAGGCTCTAAATGCCAAAGAAAGGAGTTTTGTTTTATCCTTATAACAATTAGGAACCAGTGGAGTTTATTGAGCAATGAATTAAAGTCTAATTAGCTCTAACTTTAGTTATATTACTTTGATGACTGTGAGGAAGGGAGAAATTTGAGAAAGGAGATCAAGTAAGAGTCTTTTGCCAAATGAGAGGTAATGAGAACCTGAACTTGGATGATGGCCATTTGAGAGGAGAGAAATTGATAGATATGAGATATTGTGATAGTAGAATCTTCAAAACCTGGTCACTGATTGGATGTGTGGAGTAAAGGAAACTGACAAGGATTACAAGGTTGTGAAACTGTCTCATTTGAAGATTCAACAGAAATAGCAAAGACGAGAAGAATGATAAATTTAGTGAGAAAGATGAGTTCTATTTTAGCTGTGGTGAACTTAAGATACTGGGGGGGGCATCTATTTGGGAATATACAATATGCAATTGGCAATGTAGATCTTGAACTTAAGAAAGAGACTAGTTATGGCTATATATATATAGATCTGGCAGTCATTTGTGTAGAAATGATAACTGAATCCATGGAATCTGATAAGTTTATCAAGAGAGTATACAGGAAGAAAAAAAGCAAAGTGCCCAGGATAGAGGCTTGAAATACACCTATGGTTAAGAGTGTGGGATATAAATGATGATTTGGCCAAAGAACCTGAAAAGAAATAATAAGATGGATTGAAGGAGATTCAAAAGAAAATTGTGTCACTATTTAGTGATACATCCAGGAGAGGCTGTTAACGATGTTAAATGTTTTAGATATATTAAGGAGGATGACAATGGAGACAAAGTCATATAGTAATTAGAAGATCAATGGCAAATATGGAGAAAGCAGTTTTAGGGAATGATATTATTTTCTATATGACTGTCCTTCTTTGGACATTTCCATCTTGCTTTCAGGGATCTTATTATCAAATTCACCATCCTAGAAGAACAAATAAGCCTTAGTACTCATACTTTTTCAGTACCTGATACCCGTCTGAAGGGATAAGTTCCTCCTAAAACCTCCATTTAAGGAGTGCCTAGGCTAGTGATCTCTTCCTTTCTCACCATGCTGCATTCCTGTGGACTTCATCATACTTCCTAAATGATGGCACTAAAAACTGATCATAGAACTCCAGAGATGATCTGACTAAGAAAGAACAGAGAGATTATTACCTCTTTATTTCTAAAAGCTGTGCTCAGTACATTAACTTTTAATTAAAATTTTTAAATTTAAATTTAAATGTCATATCCCACTGATTCATATTGAACCTGCAGTTCACTAAAACTCACAGATTTTTTTAGACAATATTACCTAACCACATCTCCTACTCCAACCTAGTACTTAAGAAGCTGATATCTTGAAGTCAAGTATAAGACCAAGTGTAAAACCAAGTCCTTGGTAATTATGTTCATTTTCATCCCAATTCTGCCATCCAGGATATTTACTATTCATTCATGCTTTGTGTCTAAGTTTTTTTTCCCCCCACAACACAATGGTATCGCTTTTCATTGTTTTTCATTATTTCTATCATTTTGATGACTGGGAGGAAATAGCCTAAATTTATTTTTTTGGAGTATCTTTGAAAAAAAATTTTTTTTTACCAAATTTGAGCACCTTAAATGATTATTAATAATTTGCTTTTTCTCTTTAGAAAATTTCCTGTTTATATGCTTTGACCACTGTGGAACTTTAGAAATTTGGGATTTTTGTCATTAAAAACTTCCCAACATCTAAAGCTGTCCAAATGAGAAATGAACCACCTTGAGAGTTGGCAGATTCATTCCACTTTCTAGAGGTCAAATTTTTAATCAGTCATCAATATCTATTTTACAAATTTGTCATTCTAAAAATCCAAAAGAGATATATTCTACATAAACAAGAGGAAAAGCTTTTAGACTCATATGGCTAATATAAATATAATTAATCTTCCAAAAGGAAAAATCCCTCCCTCCCCAAAAAAAGCCCAAATCCAATCTAAGTATTTAACAAAAACTTCAACAGTTATCTTACGAAGAAAGAGTGGCCACATTATAACAATATTCAAAGTGATAGTTATATTTCACAAATATAATATATCTTATAATTCTTAAAACAAAATAGTTTCTGTGTTAAAGCATTAACTTGAGTGAGAAAAATCCAAGATAACTTGTAATTTCTATGTGAAGGTTCATTCTGTCAAGTGGGAATACCTCAGAGAAACTAAAGAAAACTGTTAGAAACCTGCATGAAGAAAATGTCTCCTTCAAAATATGATTCAGAAAAAAATATCATGAATGTAGCTAGGTAGAGTCTAACAAGTAATGCAAATCTATATCTATATATCCATATCTCTCTATATTTAAATTTATGTATTTCCAAATGGTAGTATTATATGTGTATATTCACACATTTTCCAGTTGATAACTGGATATATGGATATATACACATATATGTAACATATGTATATATTTCCCAACTGGTGATATATATGTATTTATGTGTATATATGTATATATTATATTTTCCCACTAATGATATATGTGCATGTATTTATACTTCTATGTTTTCAAACTGGAAGCATGTATGTATTTATATGTATTATTTATATATACACATGAATATAGGATGGCAGTAAAGTAGAAAAAGCATTGAAATGGAAGATTTAAGTCCCTGATTCTCACTTTTCATGGCAACTTATCTTTTTCTGTCATCAGTTTTCTCATTTGTAAAATAGGGACAATGCTCTACCTGCAACACTAGTTGTATGAATTAAACGCTTTTCAAAGCACAAATCAGGGGGCAGCTAGATGGCACAATGGATAGAGTACCTACCCTAAAGTCAGGAGGACCTGAGTTCAAATCTGACCTCAGATTAGACACTTGATACTTCCTAGCTGTGTGACCCTGGGCAAGTCACTTAACCCCAATTGCCTCAGCAAAACAAAAACAAACAAAAAAAACCAAAGTACAAATAAAATCTAACAAACATTTATTATGCACCTATTATGTGCATGTTGGGAATATAAAGATAATATAAAAAATAAAAAAGTACCTGTCCTCAAGAAACTTATGTTTTGTTGTATTACAAACACATAAGAACTGTGTGCTTCTAAAATCTTGTTGGAGTTATATGCCTCAGATTGTGAGACATGTTGTATATAAACTGGACAATTTGAGAAAGAGAGAGTGCTAGTAACTAAAGGAATCAAGAAAGATTTCCCATAGGAAAAAGCACAAGAACAGTTTTTAGTGTATTTAATATTATTATGAATAATAATAATAATATTGGTATTAATAAGGAAAAAGAAAGAGGACCAGTAGGCAACACTGGTGAAAGAAGAAAGAATTGGGATACTAAGATCTGGAGGAAGAAAATTTAATTTTGAATAAATAAAGCACAAATAACACCATTATTATGTAAATTATCATCTATTAGAGTTTAATCAAGAATTCATTTTGTAATAGAATAGAAATCTATTTTCCCTCAAATTTTTATATTTAAGGATCAAAGAAAAAAAATAAGGCTTATATGATTTGATAAATAAGGGCATTAAAACCTATCTTATGAACTATTTCATCTGTATTTTATTATATATGGATGAATTTTTAAAAATTCTTTTATTTTGATAATATTTATCTGCTAATCCTAGTCACGGTAATTTTGCCTTATTTTTAGTGAGGGAAAGATCAAAATAAGAGAGGTTATGGAGAGTAAAATTCCTCCTCTCAAAACTACTTGCTAGTTTCAACAGATTTTTTTTGATAATTTTTGTTTATCATAATTCTAACATCGGAAGTATGAAAGAACAGAAAGAGGAAACAGAAAGAAAAAAAGAGGAAGCAAGAAACACAATGAGCTCAGTATGGCAATGACTGAAATGAATAATTGGTTCAGTACAGATCCCTTCCTGGGGCTCAGAGGAATTGAAGCACATTTTTTAAACATTCCACTGCTTGTTTGAAAGTCATTATTACTCCCACATTCTTCTCTGAGCTCTTTTGATGCTTAAATGCAAACAGTAAGAGCAGAGTTTGGATACCTGTCTTGATATAAACAAAGATAACAACTAATAACAAATATATTGTCCATTTGATGACCCTCTTGTGGTAAACACAAAGATCCCAGATTTCTTCATGTCCTCTAATAACTGAGCTCTTACAGGTAATTGACAGAAGATTCAAAAGGATACTAGAACCCCAAATTGAGGGACAAGGTAATCAAATGTTATATTTTCTCCCATCAGAAATACAAACAAGATTCTACATTCCAAGAATTAGAGGAAAAGTTGGGTTTGGAGGAAAGTTTCCCAACCCTAATTCAAGTTTTTATGAGGTTTTTTATGATTTAGAGAATTTGGTGATGAGATGTTTTCTAATATATCAGATAACAGTCAAAATACAAGATGATCTATAATAATAATCTGTGAATTTAGAAATTGAAATTTGTTATGGAAATATGTTGAAAATAAAGAGGATGATAAAAAATGCCAATTTTAGGAGAGTGGTCTCCATTTATGAGGCTTAAAAAATAAAGAATTGATGTTTATCGCTTAGCACTGCCCAGAGGAAAAAATAATTCTTGAAATGAGCAATCATCAGATTAATTCACTGGAGGAATATCAAAAACTACCATTTAGATCAAGGGTTCTTAATCTGGGACCTGTGAACTTTAAAAAGAACATGTTGATACATATATTTCAATATATTTGGTTTTCTTTATAATTTTATATATCATACGCATTTAAAAATAGTGTTTTGAAAACTTGGGAAGACTTATATGAATTGATGCAATAAGATGAGAGTTACATCACTCAATGGGACCTGGAATCAGAAAGACCTGAATTCAAAATCATTCTCAAACACTAGCTGTTTGATGTTGGGTAAATCACGTAAACACTGCATACATTAACAGCAATATTATAAAGATGATCAATTGTGAAACCCTTAGTGCCCTATCCATATAGTGATCTAAGACAATTCCAGAGAACTTATGATGAAAAATGCTATCCATCTCCAAAGAACAAACTGATGAACTCTGAGTGCAGATTGAAGTATATACTTTTTTATTTTATTTTTCTTGCTTTTTAATTTTTATGACATAGTTAATATGAACATATTATTGGAGAAACTTTTATATTTTGTTTTTTTCCAATTACATGCAAATTTTAAAAATTGTTAAAAAAATTTTGCATCCCAAATTCTTTCCTTCCTTTGGCCTTCCTTGAGAAGGCGAAGAATTTGATATAGATTATATGTGTGTTGTCATGTAAAACTTATTTCCATATTAGTCATATTGCAAAAGAAAACAGAACAAAAAAAACCAGGAAAAATAAAATTTTAAAAAATATGCTTCAGGGGCAGCTAGGTGGTGCAGTGGATAGAGCACCAGCCCTGAAATCAGGAGGACCTGAGTTCAAATCTAGTTGCAGACACTTAACATTCCCTAGCTGGGTGACCCTGGGCAAGTCATTTAACCCTAATTGCTTCAGCAAAAAAAAATAATAATAATAATAATATGCTTCAATCTGTAGTCACACTGTATCGTTCTCTCTCTGGAGATGTATTATATACTAAGTCTTTTGATATTGTTTTGGATCATTATGTTGCAGAAAAAAACTAAGTCATTAATAGGAGATCATCATGCAATATTATTGTTACAATGTTGTCCTGGTTTTGCGGACTTCACTTTGTATCAATTTATATTAGTCTTCCTAGGTTTTTCTGAAAACATCCTGTTCATTGTTATGGCACAATTGTATTACATCATAATCACATATCACAATTTGTTCAGCCTAATTGATGGAAACCCCCTTGATGGAAATATGTTTTGTATGAGCTTACAAGTATAATTGATATCAAATTTCTTGCCTACTCAATGGGTATGGGAGGTGGGGAAGAGAGGGAAAGAATTTGGAACTCAGAATTCTTTTTAGAAAGAATCTTAAAATGAAAAAATAATTTTTCTATTAAAATACTATTCAGAGAAAGGTTGCATAGGCTTCATCAATTGCCAACAGGATCTATGATGAAAAAAAAAAAGATTAAGAAGTTCAACATTGCTCCTTTTTTCTGATACTTTATTCAGCAATTAACTTTGTCAACTATAATTTTGTTTCAAAATTGGATGTATCTAACAAAAAGGGAATATACTTTGCAGATGACTGGCCCTGGTTCTTGACAAAAACATGTGACCCAGATATATCAGAAAATGCAAAATAATATAAGTATTATGATTTTTATGCCAGTGTTTTATTGGTGTGGTTCATATAAATCAATTAGCCCTATGTGAACTAATAAAATTTTGTTTCAGAATCATAATTAAGGACCAGCTCCTGAATTGTGGAATTCCACTCTGTGAGTATCAAATTGAATTAGCTTTACCCATCTTTATGGACAGAAGATGGACAGAAAATAAAGGCATGAAACCCAAGAAATCCAAGTTAAATATTGGTTGAAAATAGTCCAAATCTAATCTTAAACAATAAATAATTAAGTATTTTAGTTATATATATATGACTTCTTTGTTCTCATAGAAATATCTAGAATCAGGAAAAAAAGGAAATAATAAAAAAAGGTTTGGGATAGCTAATTTAAACTCTGTTTCCTTAGAGAGCTACATAATTCAGTGGATAGAGGGTAGAACCAGGAGTCTGGTTCAGACTCTGAATTCAAAATCATACTCAGGCTTTCTAGACATTTGATGCTGAGCAAATCACTTAAACTCTGCCTCTTTTTCTTCAACTGTAAAATGTAAACAAAGCAAAACAATAGCATCTACCTTGAAGGATTATTGTGAGGTTTAAATGAGGCAATTTGACTGCTATATAGGGTGCTATATCAATGCTTATTTTCTTCCATTCTGCTATTAGTTGCCTGTTTTCCTCTCAACATGCTCTTTGATCTGTTTTTTTTTTAATACAACTAAAACCGATATAGCCAAATTAGAAGAAAAGTAGAAAATGGGGGGGGAGAAATATTTTATATTCAGTTTCTCAGATACAGCTCTCATCTTAAATATATAGAGAACTCTGTCAAACTTGTAAGAATATGAGTCATTGCTAAACTGATAAATAAAGGATATGAATGAGTAATTTTTCAATGAAATCCAAACTATATGTAGTCACTTTAAAAAAGTTCTCTGAATTATTACTGATTGAAAAAATGCAAATTAAGACAACTTTGAGATATCATCTCAAACCTATCAAATTGGCAAAAGTGATAGAAAGGGAAAATGACAAATGTTGGAAGAAATATGGAAAAACTGGGACATTAATACACTTGGTGGAATCATGAACTAAGCCAACCATTTTGTAGAGCAATCTGGAATTATGCCCTAAGAGTTAAAAAACTATATATATATATATATATATATATATATATATAAGTATATATATATATACATATATATATATATATCTTTTGACCCAGCAAAACCCTATTAGTCTATTTCCCAAGGTGATCAGGTAAAAAAGGAAAAGGACATATTTTCTTTTTCTTTTTTTCACTTAATAGTATTTAAAAAATTTTAATAATAGCCTTTTATTTTCAAAATACATGCAAAGATAGTTTTCAGCATTCACCATTGCAAAATCTTATGTTCCAAATTTTTCTCCTTCTCTTTCCCCCACCCCTTCCCCTAGAAAGTGAGTAAACTAATGTAGGTTAAATATGTGTAATTCTTCTAAACATATTCCCACATTTATCATGCTGCACAAGAAAAAGCAGATCAAAAAGGGAAAAATAAAAAGTCAAGCAAGCAACAAAAAAAAGGTGAAAATACTATGTTATGATCCTATTCAGTCCCCTTAGTCCTTTTTCTGGATGCAGATAGCTCTCTCCATTACAAGCTTATGGGAACTGGGCTAAATTTAATAGTATTTTTTTCCAGTTACATGTAAGTATAACTGTAAACTTTTGAGTTCCAATTTTTTTTCTCCTTCTTCCTCTCTTCCTTTCCCCTTCCCCAAGATAGCAAGCAATCTGATATGGGCTATACATGTACAATCATGTTAAACATATTTCCAATCTCTCCATAGTTCTTTTTCTGGATGGGATGACATTTTCCACCCCAAGTCTATTGGAATTGCTTTGGATGTATTGCTGAGAAGAGCTGAATCAATCATATTGATCATCACACAATCTTGATTGTGTACAATGTGTACTGTGTACAGCGAAGAACCTATATTTTCTAAAATGTTTATAGTTACAGTAGCTTTCTTTGTGATGGCAAAGAACTGGAAAGTGAGGGAAGCCCAATAATTGAAGAATTATTAAACAAGCTGTAGGATATGATTGTGATAGAATACTACTATGTTGTAAGAAATGATCATTTTAAAAAAGCATGGAAAGACTTGCATGAAATAATGAAAAGTGAAGTGAAGAGAACTAAGAAAATTTTGTTTTCAGTAACAGCAATATTATTTGATGAAGAATTGTGAACCAGCAATTTATTCTGAGTACCATAAATACTCAAATCAGTTACAAAGGGACTGTGAAGTAAGATGCCCTTCACCTCCAGAAAAAGAACTAATAAATAGAAGTACTCATTCTATGGTTTTACATATATTTACAAATCTGTGTTAAATGGCAATCTTCTCTAGTTCTGGGTAGGGAGGGAGGGAAAGAGACAGTTTGGAGCTTTAAATATAACAAAAATAAATAAATAAAATTAAACTAAAAAACAAAACAAAACAAAAAAGCAACCTTCTGTTTTCTCCAACTGCTGTCAGTTTTTAAATTGCTATGGCCAGCAAGAGAACATGATGAGACAAGGTTAACAGCACAGGTGTTACTGCTGCTGCTGCTATCCTGCACACATTTTTTCCTCAGGTGCAAAAATCTTTCTTTCCTAGTGCCATTTTAGACTTGAGACATATACCTCAGGGAAATTTTTATGTTAATAGAGTAAGTGAATACACTCAGTTTTGAGTTTTATTTATAAACTACTCAGTTTAAAATATCTAATCTACAACTTCAGTAAATCTTGAAATCAACAGTGCAAATGTGTTAGGTTTTTCATTTCTTTTTTACATTTAAATGAGAGATATCAATAATGTTTATTGGTATTGGTACATTGTGTTCTGCTTGTTTTTTGCAATGCCCATGATAAAGATGGCTTCTATGCATGTCATAACTTTTCCATTGTTCATAGGATCATCTTTTTAAAGGAAGGAGCTTTCAAGGCTATTTATTTAGTTTAAACCCTTGGTTCTCAGTTTCTAAATACTGCTCTTTTTCCACTATGCCACATTATCATCCCTCTATAAAATAAGAGTATTTGAAACTTTGGATGGAAAATGGAATTTTGGATCAAAGCATACTATTTTCACCTTTTTTTTCCTGTTTTTTTTTTCTTTCTTGTGATTTTTCTCTCCCAATATGACTCATTTGGAAATATGTGAAAAATGAATGCATGTGTATAACCTAAATATGTTTATATATGTACATATATATATTTGAATACAAAAATAAAAGAGTATTTGAACAAAGAAAATCCCCATTCCTGTGGTAGTCCATGTAGACAAGTATTAGAGTCTGATAACTAGGACTAAGAACTGGATTTGTGATTTCATTGATATAAGTATAACTCTAATAAGCTCTGAGGACCCCTACCCCAAATTCTATTCCAAAAGATCAATTGGGTTTGCAAAGCATTGGTGGCTACAATTCCTTCGTAGGGTTTTATGCATATCCACAAAGAATCAATTGGTGATTCTCTAATTCCATTGACACAAAAAACCAACCATGTGTTTCTCCTTTCCCCCAAGTTTATCAATTGAGAATCATTTACTGAACCATGCATCAGTGGCTTCTAGAAAAGGATATTTACTATTGTTGTAGAATAAAAATTGTTGATTTAAAACATTAACCCCAAACTTTCCTACAAGTACATACAGAGAATAAAATAAAGTGAACTCAGGCTAAAATATCACAGGCTAAAAAAAGAGTGACTTGCCATTGTTTTTTTTGGTTTTGTTTTTTGCTGAGGCAATTTGGGTTAAGTGACTTGCCTAGGGTCACACAGCTAGAAGTGTTGAGTGTCTGAGACTAGATTTGAACTCAGGTCCTCCTGACTTTGGGGTTGGTGCTCTATCCACTACACCATCTAACTGTTCCATGCCATTGCTTTTTGCAGGAAGGTTTTTTTTTTTCATCTATTTATGCTATGATCAAGAAGTCCTCCATTAGAATATCGACAAAAATATAGATTGCCCAGGTTAACAGAAGTGGAAATAAATTATTTAAATAGCCCCATTTTTGAAAAAGAAATAGAACAAGCTATTAATCAACTCCCTAAGAAAAAATCTCCAGGGCCAGATGGATTTACATGTGAATTCTACCAAACATTCAAAAAACAATTAATTCCAATACCATATTAACTATTTGAAAAAATAGGGAAAGAAGGTATGCTACCAGTCCTTCTATGATACAGATATGGTGCTGACAGCTAAACCAGTAGGGTGAAAACAGAGAAAGAAAACTATAGACCAATATTGATGCAAAAATTTTAAATAAGATATTAGCAATGAGACTACAGAAAGTCATCCCCAGGATGACCAAGTAGGATTTATACCAGGAATGCAGGACTGGTTCAATATTAGGAAAACTATCAGCATAATCAATTATATTAATAACCAAACTAACAAAAATCATATGATTATATCAATAGATGCAGAAAAAGCATTTGATAAAATCCAACACCCATTCCTTTTAAAAACACTAGAGAGTATAGAAATAAATGGGATTTTCCTTAAAATGATTAGTAGCATCTACTTAAAACCATCAGCAAGCATCATATGTAATGGAGACAAACTAGAACCATTCCCAATAAGATCAAGAGTGAAACAAGTGAAACAATGTCACCATTACTATTTAATATTGTATTAGAAATGTTAGCTTTGGCAGTAAGAGAAGAAAAAAGAGATTAAAGGAATTAGAGCAGATAATGAGGAAACTAAATTATCACTCTTTTCAGATGACATGATGGTATACTTAGAGAACCCTAGAGACTCAACTAAAAAACTACTAGAAACAATTCAAAACTTTAGTAAAATTTCAGGATACAAAATAAATCCACATAAATGATCAGAATTTTTATATATTACCAACAAAGTTCAGCAGCAAGAGATACAAAAAGAAATTCCATTCAAAATAATGGTTAATAACATAATTAACATGGAGTGGATATCCTGCCATCTAGGGGAGGGGTGGGGAGTTGGGGGGAAAAATTTGTAACAGAAAGCTATGTAAGGGTTAATGTTGAAGAATTACCCACACATATGTTATACAAATAAAATTTAAAAAAAAAACAATGGTTAAAAGTATAAAATATTTGGGAATCTATATGCCAAGGAAAAGTCAGGAACTATATAAACTAAACTACAAAATACTTTCCACAAAAATAAAGTCAGACCTAGTCAATTGGAAAAACATTGAATATAATAAAACTGAAAATACTGCCCAAACTAATTTACTTATTTAGTGCCATACCAATCAAACCCCCAAAATATCACTTTACAGTAGAAAAAATAGTAGCAAAGATCATCTGGAAGAACAAAAGGTCAAGAATTTCAAGAGAATTAGTGGGAAAAAAAAAGGCTGATAAAGGTGGCCTTGCCGTACCAGATCTAAAACTATATTATAAAGCAGAGGTCATCCAAACCGTTTAGTACTAGCTAAGAAATAGAGCAGTTGATCAGTTGCATAGGATAGGATCACAGGAGAAACTAGGCAATAACTATAGCAATTTAGTGTTTGATAAACCCAAAGACCCCAGCTTCTGGGATAAGTACTCACTATTCGACAAAAACTGCTGGGAAAATTGGAAGCTAGTGTGGAAGAAATTAGGGCTTGACCCACACCTAACACCACATACCAAGATGAGATCTAAATGAGTTCATGATCTGGATACAAAGAGTGATATTATAAGTAAATTAGAGGAACATAATATAATTTATCTCTCAGACCTGTGGAGATGGAATAAATTTATGTCCAAAGAAGAACTGGAACTCTTAATTGAACACCAGATAGATAACTTTGACTATATTAAGTTAAAACGTTTTTGTACAAACAAAACCAATGCAGTCAAGATTAGGAGGGAAGCAATAAATTGGGAAATCATCTTTACATTTAAGGGTTCTGATAAAGTCCTCATTTCTAAAATATATAGAGAATTGTCTCATATTTAAAAGAATTCAAGCCATTCTCCAATTGATAAATGGTCAAAGGATATGAACAGACAATTTTCAGATGATGAAATTAAAACTATTTCTAGTCATATGAAAAGGTGCTCCAAATCACTATTGATCAGAGAAATGCAAATTAAGACAACTCTGAGGTACCACTACACACTTGTCAGATTGGCTAAAATGACAGGGAAAGATAATGATGAATGTTGGAGGGGATGTGGGAAGGCTGGGACACTGATGCATTGTTGGTGGAATTGTGAACGGATCCAGCCATTCTGGAGAGCAATTTGGAACTATGCTCAAAAAGTTATCAAACTGTGCATACCCTTTGACCCAGCAGCATTTCTATTGGGCTTATATCCCAAAGAAATCATAAAGGAAGGAAAGGGCCCCACATGTGCAAGAATGTTTGTGGCAGCCCTTTTTGTAGTGGCTAGAAACTGGAAACTGAATGGATGCCCATCAATTAGAGAAGGGCTGAATAAATTATGGTATCTGAATGTTATGGAATATTATTGTTCTATAAGAAATGACCAGCAGGATGATTTCAGAGAGGCCTGGAGAGACTTCCATGAACTGATGCTGAGCGAAATGAGCAGAACCAGGAGATCATTATACATGGCAACAACAACACTATATGATGATCAATTCTGATGGACATGGCTCTCTTCAACAATGAAATGTTTCAAACCAGTTCCAATTGTTCACTGAAGAAAGCCACATATACCCAGAGAAAGGGATGTGAAATGTGGACCACAACAGAACATTTTCATGCTCTCTATTGATGTTTGCTTGCATTGTGTTTCCTTTATCTGATTTTTCTTTCTTGTAGATATGATTTATCTTGCACAACAATGATAAGTGTGGAAATATGTATACATATATTCAACTTGTCAAGTATTTTAATATAAGTAACATGTAGTGGGCTTCCTGCCATCTAGGGGATGGGAGGGGACTAGGGGGGAAAAATTTGTAACGGAAAGTTTTGTAAGGGTCAGTGTTGAAGAACTACCCATACATATGTTTTGCAAATAAAAAGCTTTAATAAAATAAAATAAAAAAAGAAAATCCCATAGCAGTAAAAATATTTGTAACAGCACTTTTTATAACATCAAAGATGTGTAAATAAAGTTAGATGCCTGTCAAAAAAAAAGAAGTCCTCCATTAGTAGTGGATCAGTAGTTGCATTGGGTTCACATAAGACACAATATTCAATGACTATAATAATCTAGTGTTTAATAAACCCAAAGGCTCTAGCTTCTGGAATAAAAATTCATTATTTGACAGGGATTGCTGAGAAAACTAGAAAATAGTATGGCAGAAATTAGGCATTAACCAACATCTAACACCCTATACCAAGATAAGGTTGAAATGGATTCATGATTTAGACATGAAGGGTGATATTATAAGCAAATTAGAAGAACAAGGGGTAGTCTACTTCTCAGATTTGTGGAGAAGGGAGATTGGGCTCTGGGCAATTGACATTAAGGAAGAACATTTTGAAATTGTATTCCAGCCCATAGCATTAGAAGAATTATCCCCAATCTCTTGAGGGTTACTCCTAGAACTCTGAGAGAGAACAAGATGTTTCCAAGCTCTGGGAACTCTATGTACCAAAAACATATGGAGTTAGTGATGGGAGGATGAGTCTGAGAGACTATTAAAGTGATATACTAAGCAGACAAAAATAAGTGGTTACTGACTTGGGAGTCATTTCAAAATTAGTTGTCTAAATGCAATCAGATCTTCAGCTGATTTAAGATGGTCAAAATCAGGTGGCATAGTAAGATAATACCATAGTGCATAGAGTGCCAGAGTCAGGAATACTTCACTTCCTCTGTCCACATCCAATTTTAGACACACTAGATGTTTGATTCTGAGCAAGTCACTTAACCCTGTTTGCCTCACTTTTCTCATCTGTAAAATGAACTAGAAAAGAATATAGCTAACCACTTCAGTATCTTTGCCAAGATCATGAAGAGGATCATGAAGAGTCAGACAAGACTGAAATGAATGAGCAACAACCACAAAATTAATAGCAAATTAGGAGGAATACCAAGAATGAGATTGTGCATGCAATTACAAGTATTCATAGGAATGATTATAAGTGTAAATGACTAAAGGAGAAGAGATTGATTTTGATTCTCAAAATTTCCTGGAAAAGTTTAACCAATATTAATGATGATGATATCCTGGGTCCTTAGGTGGGATTGACAGAGAAAATGCAAAGTACTGATAGGATTACTCCCTGAAGCAAGAGAGAAGGGCACTGATGGGGATCAGCTCAACCTTCTGTGGATGGTTGATAATCCCACTGTACTGTATCCAGACAGAAAGCCAGTTATGTCAAATCATTTCCCCTATAAATCTGTCCATAGCGCAAGCCATTTTTGTTAAATCCCTTTTGAGGTAGCCCACCATGGCATTCTGGTTCCCAATGTCTTTCCTCTTGTCCCCTCCCCCATACCTCATGGTGTCTTTCTCCTTCTTATAGTTAACTAATTCTTTTAGGGTGCTAAACTCCTCTATGAATTCAGTCAATGACATATTCCCACCTAATGGAGTAGTTCCTTTCTCCTGGCTAATTGTTAATTCCACTGGGGAACTTGTTTTTATCTATTGTTAATTGTTATATGCTCTCCCAAATGTATTTCATATTTACCATCCTTGGAATCTATTTTACTTCTTCATTTTATCTGTAACCTTTTCTCATAAACAAACCTACCTTTTTCCAAAGAGAAAGGTCATTGTGAATTTGTCATGTGACTAAACCCCAACATTTGGTATCAAACTCCAACATTTAGTGAGCTTTCATAAATCTCATCATTTGATGCCAATCTCATCAATAAGACCAAAAAAGCCTAGAAATTTCATTAACAGAAAACACTTGAACTTCTTTCCAACCAACTGTTATTTGTTGTTATTTGTCTTTTGTTCTCAAAGACAGCCATGACATCAAGGAGATGATGCTATGACATGCTATTGAGTTGGATTTTAGAGAGGGTGAGTTGTGGAAAGTCACCAATTTCACATTTTCCTTTACATTACAGTCAAGAAAAACATTAGCCTAATTACACATTTTGGAGGATGGTAGAAGATTGTGAGAAATAATCAAAAAAGTTATCAGAGATGAAAACAAGTCTGTAGAAAACTTGGCATGTAACCAACTAAACTAGATTATCTCAAGAGCACTTTCAAATAAACCCAGAAGAAGGGTAAGAAACAACTTTGAAATATATATATAT
>JAJPUD010002208.1:160520-180730 GCA_023553655.1 Myrmecobius fasciatus | reverse complement strand
CCCAGGGTTACACAGCTAGGTGATGAAGTGGATAGAGCACCAGCCCTGAACTCAGGAGGACCTGAGTTCAAATTTGAGCTCAGACACTTAATACTTCCTAGCTGTGTAACCCTGGGAAAGTCACTTAACCCCAATTGCCTCAGGGGAAAAAAGCTTTTTATTTTTCAAAACATATGCATGGACAATTCTTTAACATTAGCCCCTGCAAAACCTTGTGTTGCAATTTCCCTCCCTTCTCCTATGCCCTCCCCATGATGGCAAGTACTCCAATATATGTTAAACAGTGTGGAAATATATGTTAAATCCAATATATGTACACACACACACACATATATATATATTTATACAATTATTGTGCTGCACAAGAAAAATAAAATCAAACCAGTGAAAGAAGAAGAAGAAGAAGAAGAAGAAGAAGAAGAAGAAAATGCAAGCAAGCCATAATAAAAAGTAAAAATGCTGTGTTGTGAACCACATTCAGTTCCCACAGTCCTCTCTCTAGGAATAGATGGTTCTCTTCATCACTGAACAATTGGAACTGGTTTGAATCATCTTATTGTTGAAGAAAGCCACATCTATCATAATTGATTGTTGTATAATATTGATGTTGCCATGTACAATGAACTCCTGGTTCTGCTCATTTCTCTCCAAGTCTCTCTGAAATCGTCCTGCTGGACATTTCTTACAGAGCAATAATATTCCATAACATTCATATACCGTAATTTATTCAACCATTCTCCAATTGATGGGCATCCATTCAGTTTCCAGTTTCTAGCCACTACAAAAAGGGCTGCCACAAACATTCTTGCACATTTTTGCCCTTCCTTTAAATTCTCTTTGGGATATAAGCCCAGTAGAAACACTGCTGGGTCAAAGAGTATGCACAGTTTGATAACTTTTTGAGCATAGTTCCAATTTGCTCTCCAAAATGCTTTCCGTTCACAGTTCCACCAACAATGTATCAGTGTCCCAGTTTTCCCACATTCCCTACAACATTTATAATTATCTTTTCCTGTCATTTTAGCCAATCTGAGAGGTGTGTAGGATCTCAGAGTGTCTTAATTTGTATTTTTCTGATCAATAGTGATTTGGAGCACTTTTTCACATGACTAGAAATAGTTTCAATTTCTTCATCTGAAAATTGTTCATATCCTTTGACCATTTATCAGTTGGAGAATGGCTTGAATTTTTATAAATTTGAGTCAATTCTCTACATATTTTAGAAATGAGGCCTTTATCAGAACTTGTGAATGTAAAAATGTTTTGCCAGTTTATTGCTTCCCTTCTAATCTTAAATGCATTAGTTTTGTTTGTACAAAAACTTTTTAAACTTAATATAATCAAAATTATTTTGTGATCAATAATGATCTATAGTTCTTCTTTAGTCACAAAGTCTTTCCTCCTCTACAGATCTGAGAGGTAAACTATCCTATGTTCTTGTAATTTGTTTATGATATCATTCTTTATGTCTAGATCATGAACCCATTTCAATCTTATCTTGATATATGTTTGTTAGGTGTGGGCCAATGCCTAGTTTCTGCCATATTAGTTTCCAATTTTCCCAGCAGTTTTTGTCAAATAGTGAGTTCTTGTCCCAAAAGCTGGGGTCTTTGGGTTTATCAAACATTAAATTGCTATAGTTATTGCCTAGTTTGTCCTGTGAACGTAATCTATTCCACTGACCAACTACTTTATTTCTTGCCAGTACCAAATGGTTTTGATGACTACTGCTTCATAATATAATTTTAGATCTGGTACAGGTAGGCCATCTTCATTTGCTTTTTTTCATTAGAAATTTGTTAATGTTAATCTATACTTTTCATTGATAATGTTAGAACTACCGAGTACCTAATGTGTTATCTGTAAAAATGGCAATAACACTTAAGATGAAATCAGGAAAAGCAACTGGATAGGATTAAAACCAATTCTGGACGTGACATAATTTTATTCTTTTTTTCTTTTGATGATTTAATAATTACAAATAAAAAATTTGCAATATTCTTTTTCTTTATTTCAAGTTCCACTATGTAAAAAGGGTAATAAAACTGTGCATAGTTTTTGGTCCAGCAGTCTCACTACAGGTTCTATATCCTAAAGAGTATAAAAAAGGGGAAAGGACCCATATGTGCAGAAGTGTTTATAGCAGCTCTTTTTGTAGTGACAAGGAACTGGAAACTGACCATTAGTTGGAGAAAAGCTCAATAAGTTATGGTATATGAAGATAATGGAGTATTATCGTTTTATAAGAAATGATGAGCAGGCTGATTTCAGAAAAGCCTGAAAAGAGCTACATGAACTGATGATGAGTAAAGTGAGCAGAACCAGGAAAATATTGTACACAGTAACACCAAAACTATGTGATCATCAACTGCAAAGAACTTGAATCTTCTCAACAATGTAGTGATTCAAGGCAATTCCAATAGACTTGGGATGAAAATGCCATTCTCATCCACAGAGAGAACTTTGGAGACTGAATGTGAATGGAGCCATAGTATTTTCACCTTTTTGTTTATTTGCTTTTTTCTTTCTTGTGGTTTTTTTTCTCTTTTAGACTAATTTTTCTTGTACCACATGACAAATATGGAAATGTTTAAAAGGATTGTACATATTTAAGCTATCTCAGATTCCTTGCTGTCTTGGGGAGGGAGGAGGTAAGAGAGGGAGGAAGAAAAATTGGGAATACAAAGTTTTACAAAAATGAATGTTGAAAACTATCTTTACATGTATTTGGAAAAATAAAATATTAAAATTATAAATAAATAAATTTCAAGTAGCAAATAATCTCTCTTCTCCTTTTCCCTCTCCCCCTCACTAAGGAGGCAAGTAATTCAATATAGTTTATATATGGATAGGGTAATATAATTTTAAAAGCATTTAGGAATATTATTAATATTGCTCAAAGAAGGAAAGATTGCAAAGAATGGAAAATATTTTATATATATATATATATATATATATATATATATATGATACTTGGAGGTGGGGAGGGAAGGAGTATTGTTTATTTGTTTACCAAAAAAAAAATGCAACTGAGAAGACACTTTGTTTTTGATATGCTAAATCTGAAATGTCTTCAGGGAATCCAGATGGATAAAGAGAATCTAGGATGATCATAAGGAATTGGAATTGAAGACAATTGAGAAATGACTAAATACATCTGTTTAAACATAATTAAACCTGTGAGAATTATGGAGATCACAAACAACAATAGCGTAAATAAAGGAGGAGGTCCAGGATAGAACTTTAGGGAATACTTACTGGTACTTAATGAGAAGATCATAGATCATGATCCAGCAAAGGACAAAGAGAAAGGGGTGATAGACAGACAGAAGGAAAATAAGAGATGGTATCCTAGAATCCAATGAGAGATTGTACAGGAAGAAGGAGTGGTTAATTTTGTCAATAAACATTTATTAATGTCTCATTTATGTTCCAGGAATTGTACTAAGCCTTGGGGATACCCAAAAAAAAAAAAAAAGGCTAAAAACTTTCCCTGCTCTTTAAGAAATTTGGTCTAATGGGAGAGACAATTTATAGACAACTTTGTACAAACAAGCTTTAGAGACAATTTACGGATAATATTGTACAAACAAGCTTTAGAGAGGGGTTTAGCCAAAAAAGACAGATATAGGATCATAATTAGTGGGGATGGAAGGATCAAATTAAAGATTTTTGAGGATGGAAAAACATGCCTATCTTTTTTCATAGGCAATAGAGATAGATAATATGGAAAGATGGAAGATGAGTAAGAGAAAAATAGAGATCATAGATGGGGCGATCTGCTAAAGGAGAAAGGATGAAATGGGATTTCAGGCAGAAGCCACACACAGAATGGGAATCTGCTGCAATAAGAGAGACTGAAGCACAGTTGTAAGCCAATGGAACTTTATTAAAATGTCCATGGTCCTCTCCAATGAAGTGGATCTCAGATTTTTTTCATGATCTGAGATGCCACTTCTTTTCATGGCTCTACTTTTATAGAACTTACATATCCAGACATTCAAGAACAGCTATACCAAATACAGAATAATTCCATCATTTGACATATGACTCATAAGCTAAAATAAGCAAAATAATGTTAGCAGAGTCACGAGTTGGGTGAAGCAAGGAATATCTCCACACAAGATAGATGGGCTTCTCTTTAGTTTAGACAGGATAAAATGATACAAGCTATCACAGTCAGTGATCTTAGTGGTCATAAAATGGTCATAAGATGGTCACCTGCTTCTGCTGGACAAGAGATTGGTCTGGAGGTACAAGAATATATCTAGGAGCTTTCCATATAGTTAAATCACCTCCACTATACTAGGTTTTGTCACCATGACAAGGAAAAACAAGGATGGAGGGCCCTTAGCTAACTTTCATAGCTAAGCAAGTGAACTTAGAATTTGTAGCTTGATGCTCTGGGGGCTAATATATAAAACTTTGATGTGATTATATCAAATTGATTAATACCAATTGGAACAGAGTAGAGGTCCAAATGAGTTATTTCTCATAGTTTCATTATCAATGGTAACTTTGAAGAGAGTCATTTCACTGAGTGATAGAGTCAGATATTGGATCAAAAAAGATTGAGGAATGAATAGAATATAAGGAAATGTAGTTAATGAGTATAAGCAATTCTTTTAGCACTACAAAGACCAAGAATCAATTGTGAAGTAAATGTATTTGATAACATATATTTTCTTATTTATTTATTTATTTGCAAAACATGTGTATGGGTAATTCTTCAACACTAACCCTTACAAAGCTTTGTTACAAATTTCCCCCCCCATTCCCCACCCCTCCCCTAGATGGCAGGATATCCACTACATGTTGATTATGTTAAAATGCTTGACAAATCGAATATATGTATACATATTTCCACACTTATCATTGTTGTGCAAGAAAAATCGTATCTACAAGAAAGAAAAATCAGAGAAAGGAAACACAATGCAAGCAAACATCAATAGAGAGCATGAAAATGTTATGTTGTGGTCCACATTTCACATCCCTCTCTCTGGGTGTATATGGCTTTCTTCAGTGAACAATTGGAAGTGGATTGAAACCTTTCATTGTTGAAGAAAGCCATGTCCATCAGAATTGATCATCATATGGTATTGTTGTTGCCGTGTATAATGATCTCCTGATTCTGCTCATTTCACTCAGCATCAGTTCATGCAAGTCTCTCCAGGTGTGTAGTGGTAACTCAGAGTTGTCTTAATTTGCATTTCTCTGATCAATAGTGATTTGGAGCACCTTTTCATATGGCTACAAATAGTTTTAATTTCATCCTCTGAAAATTGTCTGTTCATAATCCTTTGACCATTTATCGATTGAAGAATGGCTTGTATCAGTTTACTTTGAATTAAAATTTTTCATCCTCTTATCAACTGAAGCATCTTGGCCCTTCAAGGTATTTTTAAATAGGTCCAGTACTGAGAGCTTTGCCATGAAATATTATACAATAGCTTGAGAAAATAGCGGGTCAAGTAAAGAGGTTTGGTTTTATTTTTATAATAGAAGAGACCTAGGCATATTTGAAGATGTTGTGGAAAGAGCCAATAGATAGAGACAGAAGATAAGAGAATCAATACAATGTGGGGTGGAGGGTTTAGGGGGTGAGATGAGATGGAGGATGAGGAGAATGGAGCCAAGATGATGGAGGTGAGCTTCTCCAAGAATTCCTCCAAACAGAATTAGAAAATGCACCAGACTGAATATTGATAGAGAAACCAGAAAAAAATCAAAGTTAATCTTTTGCCTGGCCCTAGTTGGCACAGTGAGACAGAGAAGTCTGCTGACACTAGAGTCTGGATCAGGGCAGGAGTACAAAGCACTCTAGTACTGAAGGAGAAACTGCACTGGAGCAAGAAGAGGTCCCAGACCCATTTCAGGATACTGCAAGAGGCGACAGATGCTTAGCTGAACTTCCTCCTTTCTTAATATACTGTCCAAGATCTTTCTACTTTGTTGAGCACTGGGATGATACATTCAGGTAAAAAGATCTTGGACAGTATATTAAGAAAGGAGGGAGTTCAGAAGCACACAGCAGTAATATAGCTCAGACTCTGGAAGCAGAGCAGAATGTTAGTTCCAGGATCTAAACCAGCCTTCAGAGGAATAATCAGGACAAAGGACAGTTTACAATTTTGTCACTGAATCAATAGAGTTTTCCAGTAGATGATAGGGTTGTAGTCTAGCTTCAGAAAGTTCGTATACTGATTCCAAATCCAAGTTAAGAGTTTTAGATCAGTAAGGCATCAATTAGGCCTTGCCCTAGATCAGATCAATATGGGAACACTGAAAGTTTGCAATTATAATATCTCAATATCTCAAGAAAGTAGCAATATGATCAGCCAAGACCTTCCTTCTACAAATGGCACAAAGCTTAGCCCTAATATCAAATTCAAATTCAGAAAGTAGTCTAGAAGGCAAGCCCTCCATCCCCCAAAAAGGAACCCTGTCACAATGAGCTATTATGGCCACAAGGAAATTCAAGGCACAAACCCAGAAAAAAAAATGACTTTAAAAACCTACACTTAATCCCTCAGAGGAAAAAAAGTAACTTGGGAAGAAACTTAATTGTAATTTCAGAAAGACTTGAAGTAAGAATTTGAAATATTTTTATAAATTAAATGAGAGCATTTGAGGAAAAAACTGGGGGAAAAATGAGAGTTCTGGAAGAAGGAATTCAAAAAGGAATTAACAACTTGGCTAAAGAGGTACAAAATATTGCCTAAGCAACAAACTTCCTGAAAAATTGGAATAGATCAAATAAAAGCCAAGAATTCTATGAAAAAACATGAAATATCACAACGAAGTCAAAAGATTAGAAAAAGTTAAGTGTATCATATCAAAAGCAACTGACCTTGAAAACAGATTAAGAGGAAAAAAAATTAGGAATTATTGGACTATCTGAATACTATGATTCAAAAAAGGACCTAAATGTCATATTTCAAGAAACTTAAAAGGAAATAGATGCTTAGGCCAAAGTGCAAATAGAAAGAATCTTCTTGAGAAAGAAGTTTCCAGACTTTTCATAACCAAAATCCAGAACTTACAAGTAAAAGGAAAAAAAAATATTGCAAACAGCCAGAAAGAAAGAATTTAAGTACCATGGAACCATAGTCAAGATCTTACAAAATTTAGCAGTTTTATGAAGGAATGGAAAACTTGGAATATTATGTTCCAAAAGGCAAGGAATATGAACTAACAGTCAGGAATAACTTACCCAGTAAAAGTGAGCATAATGCTACAAGGAAAAAAGTAGATTTTTAATGAAATCAAGGACTTTCAAGTGTTCTTGGTGAAAAGAGCAAAGCTGCACGCAAAATTTTAAATTTAAACATAGAAGAAACAGGAGAAACATAAAATAATAACCATAAATGAACAATAGTAATCGACAAAGCAAAGATAAGCTATTTATATTCTTCTATAGGGAGATGATATATGTATCCCCGATGAGCACTGCCATCATCAGGGGTCACAGAGGGAATCTAATTAGACAAGGTCTGTGAGTAGTTTTGTAAAGTTTAGATAATCTTAAAGGAAGAAAGGCGAGGGAAGAAAAATACCCTTGGGGGTGGCAGGGAAAAGAAAGTTAAGGAGAAATTAGCTCACATTTATTCAAATTAGGAGGAGGAAATTGGGAAGAGCAACTGATACTTCAACTTCACCCTCATCTGAACTAGAAGAAAAAATAGAGATATACATACATATGTATACACATAAACAGAGTTGGGCAAAAATTAAACAGGGAAATAGAAAATATTAAAAATGGGGTAAAAGGACTTAAAGGGAAGGTAACTTAAGGGCGGGATTAATCCTAAGCAAAAGAAACTTTAAGGCAAAATATTTAGAGTTGAAAGAAATGCAAAATGAAAGAGTGCCCATAATTTATGGAATGGTTGAAGAAGTTATGGTATATAAATATGATGGGGTAATATTTTAAGAAATGATGAAGGGAATGATTTCAGAGAAACCTGAGAAAACATGTATAGATTGATGCAGGGTGAAGTTAAACAAAACCAGGAGAATCAATGAGAAAGGTGAACAACTTTGAAAAAAATTAGAAATTCCTTTTGTCATAATGATCAACTATGTTTTCAAAAGACTAATGATGAAACATGCAGAGAGATGAAAGACTCAGAATGCAACAATTTTTTATTTTTTTGGATGTGGACAATTTAGAAATGTGTTTTGACTTACATGTTTATAATGAGGATGGACTATTTTTCTCTAAATCTTAAATTGGGAGGGGAGTTAGAATTGAAGGGCAAGAAGGAAGATTTTTGTTGGTTGAAAAAAAATAGTATATGTAACATGATAAAATAAGAAAAAAGAAATAGACAAGTTCCCAAAAGAGGGGGAAAGAATCAAGAGCACAAGTAGAAGAGTAGTCTATAACAAGGAAAAGTCCAGTTTCTCCATTAGAGGCAGGGACAAATGACAATGAGGAGGTTTAAGGTTTTCTGTAAAAGAAAAGGAAGAGTTCACAATGAATGTCCTATTTTTCCTCTTTAATATAAGTGGCAAGGTTCTATGATGGTTGGGTGGAGGTAGGGAAACCATTAAAGTGGTAACACATGAAGATAGCCTAGTAACAGATAAAGTTTAGCCAGAGAAAAAGAGCCAAAGAGATGATAGCTGTCTTGAAGTACTAGAAAAATTGTCATAGGGAAGAGGGATTAAAGATATTTTGTTTGACCTCAGAAGGCAAAAATAGGAGCAATAGGTTGATATGGCAAAGGCAAACTGACTTCATGTAAGGTAAAAAAAAAAAAACTATCTAATCCATTAGAGTTGTACAAAAATGGAATAGGCGATGCTTCTGCGGAGGTCTCCAAGTGGCAACTGGATAATCATATAATATCACAATCAAAAATAACCTTAGAGTCTATTTAGTCCACGATATACACAGATAAGAATAGCTTCAACAACATATCCAATCAGGAGTCATTCAACCTTAGTTCAAAGTCCTCCAAAAATAGGGAACTCGTTACCTGCCAAATATGTTTTAACTTACACTGACATTTAAAAAATAAATAAATAAAAAATTATTCTCAATATTATTTTATTTTTTGAAATCCATGTAAGGATAGTTTTCATCATTCAATTTTATAAAATTTTGTGTTCCAAATTTTTCTCCTTCCCTTTCTTACCTCTCTCCCTCTCCATGTAAAATAGTAAGCAATCTGATAAAGATTAAATATGTGCTAAACTTTTAAATATATTTCCATTTTCACTGACATTTTAACAATTGGCTTCTTCAACTAGTTCAGGATGGCTCTAGTATTCTCCTGAATCTATGTCTTTATTCAAATTAGTGACAAAAATATTTAACAGAACAGAGCAAGGACAGATCACAGGTTTTCTAAGGGCCTCCTTTCAGTTTGATATGAAAGCATAAGTGAATATCTTTGATTGAATGAATAGAATTTATCAATCGCTTACTTTGTGCTAATCACTGCTAAGTGTTGGGGTATTATACAAATTCAAAAGGAGAAATAATCTTTGTCCTTTAACTTATATTCTAACAGTAGGAGGCAAGACATATGGGGAAATTGGTGGCTAAGGAAAAAGAGTTTTGATCTAGAGTTCACAGGAATGTTGTGTTGGTCTACATTTCAGCTAACTATCAGGACCTTTTCAGAAGCAATGTTATTATTGATTTAGTTTCTATACCCAAAGCAGAATCAGAAGATGGAAAAGGAGAGGAAAAAGATGGAAGTGGAGGGAGAGGTGGAAAGCTTAATGTTTAGGTGGTACATAAAGATAGCAGAATGGCTTGGGTGGACAGTTGGAATGGGCTATGAAGATTAAACATGGTCTGAAGTGTATGTAGGGCCAGTTATTATATATAGTGGGGTGATTTATACTCACTCAGGCATTAATTAAAATGGCTGAGACATCCATGCAACCAGTCCTGAAAGTACTTAATTATATTGTCATCTAATTCATATCTCTCCATTTTTTTCCATAAGAAAGCCTTGTAAGACTTTGTCAGGTGTTTTACTAATATTTAGGCAAACTATAACAACATTATCCCACTGACCTATCAATCTAATTAAACTGCTAAAAAAGAATGAGTTTAGTTTGTCATCATTTGTTATAAATGAAGTAATGCTAGCTCTTTGTGATCACTGTGTCCTTTTCTAGAAGTTAAATAACCATCCCTTTAATAATACAGACTACAATTTTTCTAGGAATTTCAGTAAAACTCACTAGTCTATAGTGAGCCTTTCCATTTTCTTCCTCTTTTTGAAAAATAGGGATAACGGTTGCCCTTACCCAATCCTGCTGCTTCTCTACCGTTTTCTATAATCTTTTACCAACAATATCTCAGAAATCCCATCTTATTTTCAATATTCTAAGATGTCATTTGATCCTTGTGACTTGAAAAATTGTCAGGGATTTTGTAGAAGAAATTCCTGAAGAGGTATAGATTGGATTAGTTTATTCTGAAGTCTCTTCAGATATAGGTGAATTAAGGGTAGAAATATTAAGCCAGTTATAAGAAAAGGACTAATGCTATAGGATTTTTGGTTATGGTTTTGGTGGTAGTTTTTTGTCAAAGGGACAGAATTGGACAAGATCTTTAGGACCCTCAAATCACATTATTTAGTCAAGGTCAGGTAAAAATATTCTGCTGCCAGCTCTAGGAATTAACACTCCAGTGACCCTTTGGATCCTTCCCTCCTCCTACCCACAATATTGAACTAGTCAGCAGAAATAGCTAAATCAAATATCCTTCTAGGTTCTTACATTACCATAGCTATGAAAAGAAATAGACTATTTGTCACTGTACTGACTTGCTCTTTTTCTCCTGATCCTACTTTTTCCAGTATTGTAGGAGTCTTTTCCCTCTCCTAATGCTCCCCTCTGGTTGGTGAGTTGTTCCTTCTCTAGTACTCATAATAAAAAGGTCCAGTTCAGAGTTGGGTATAAAAGGGAATTGCCACTTCATTTTCCATGCTTCCCAGCTCCAGGTCATAAAAGGGGACATCTCTAGCTGAGAAAAAGGCTTATCTTGTACTCTCTTTAGACCTTAAAGACCCCCAGGCATCTATTTGTTTTTGTTTGACATGATGATGTTGTAGTCATGGTATAGTATTTGGGATGGAGATGTGTCTAGATTCATACATCTTACACTTTGTGCTATTGCTATTCTGTTTTGCTCATAAAGCACAGCACCTTCTTTGATACAGGAACACCATATTGGGGCACCCTTTGCCTACAACTCCCATGGTTCATAATCAATACTGAAGTTCTTCAGAGAGACATCAAGAGTGTCCTTGTATCATCACTTCTTATGACTTCTGTATGAGAACTTGTCTCAAGTGATTTCTCCATATAATAGTTTTTTGTGTGAGTATATGAATATACATTTGGCAATTAGACAATAGTTCCCCTATCAGATAGGGGAACTCAGCTCAATGTGTAAACTTTGGAGTGAACTTGTATAGCCTATATGTGAAATCATCACTTGGAAAATTATGTAATACAACTAAAAAGACTTGCTTAACTTAACTGGAAATGCTAATACTCAATTATCTTTAATATCTTTTTAATTATACTAATCTTGATTTCTTACTATGTTTATAGCAGAGGCTACAATTAAATATTTTAATATTTTATTCTGATCTTGATACTTTTCTCTTAATGCCCTCTTTCTAGCCTTTTGTAAAACATAATTTACAACATTTTATGTTGAATTTGGACATAAATGCCTATAGTAAATAAAATATTATTGTATTACTAACTCTGATAATGGAATTAGATGCTCTTCATTTTACCTCAATTGGCCATTAGTTTAATTTTGCTTCTATAACAGATATTCAAGATGATTGAATCATAAAATGCTATTAAATCAATTATATACTGATGTGCAAGCATGTTAATTAAAACTAAACTATTTCTCCTTGAACTGAGTTTGTAAGATCTTTCCATAGTCTCTCAAAAACTTCCCTTAGTTTTATCTTATTATTGAGTTCTATAATTATTTCCCCACTACATTAGGTCTTTCCTTAGAATAAAATGGAATAATGACAAAAAAATTTATACAAATATTTATATATCATAGCATTAACATAGGACTCAAATTTACAAAGTGTTTTCAAACATATATTATCTTGTTGGATTCTCACAACAATCCTGTGAAGAGTCCAAGAAGTAGCAGAAATTAGTTGTGTACAAACATTGTAAGTCATGTCCATCCATCCAAGCAACTGGCATGGCCCTCAAGGACTGACATTCCTGCCACTGCTATGAAAACTCAACACATTATCTGGCACTCCTCCCTCCTTCCTCCTCCTTTAGTACATTGGATGGCAACTAGGAAGTCCAGTGACTAGATTCAGTGGTCTAGAGTGGTCTAGAGACAGGAAGATTTGAGTTCAAATCCAAAGCTTACTAGCTGTGTAAACTGGGGCAAGTCTCTTAACCAAAAATTGCTTCAGTTTCCTCATAGCCTTAGAAATTTCAACATAGTTAATGTTAGAATGCATATGATTTTTTTTAAGGTTAAACAAATATTCTAATGGGGCCCATGTATGTACTTGTGCCCTATCCACCCTAGCTTCCACCCACCTCTGCTAATTAAGGATCTGTCAAATCTTTTCTCTACCTGACATTATCACTGCTACATATATGTATACATATATATGTGTATATATACATACATACACATATATACACATGCACACACACATATATACATATTTACATATACATTCATACAATTGTCTATTCTACCTATGTCTCTGTTGTCCACTTTCAATTCTAAAAAAATTATTGTCAATTTAGGTCTTTCAAAGAGATAACAGTACAATGGAAAAGATGCTTTTTCGGGTGTCAAAATCCTGATTATGCCATTTACTACTGGTATGTTTTTGGCCACTACTTAATCTTTCTGAGCCTCAATTCTCTTGTCTATAAAGTAATGGAGTTGGCTTACATTGTCTTTAAGATCTTTTTCCACTCTAAATCTATAACTCAGTGAAGATCTGGCCACTTTGATGCTGACCCCACTACTATGTCATTTACTTTCCAATTACAAACTTAAATCCATATGTTTTTGGTATGGGTACCAGCAGCAGGGAAAACTTTTGTGTGCCCTCTACAAAGTAGAAATATTATGCTCTCAACTGTTAAAAGTTGGTACTTTCCATCTAAGGCTTTGACTATTCCCTAAACTACATGCACCTTGACTTAAAGACATCACAAACATCTGTGTTCCATGGAGGAGTGAAAATTTCTAATATTAAAACTATATTCATTAGCAACTCTTTTTGTAGTGGCAAGAAAGTGGAAATTGAGGATTTTTAATTAGGGAATGGTTGATTAAGTTATGATCTATGAAAGTAATGGATTATTGTTCTATTAAAAATGATGAGCAGGGTGATTTCAGAAAAGCCCGGAAAGACTTATATGAAATGATGTTGAGTGAAGTGAGTAGGTCCAAGAGAACACAGTAACAAGATTATGTAATGATCAGCTGTGATGGACTTAGCTCTTCTCTGTAATGTGATGTCATGATGATTCCAATAGAATTGGGATGGAAATTACTATAGTAATTTCTCCTTTTTTTGTTTGTTTGCTTTTTTTCTTTCTTATGGTTTTCCTCTCCCTTTTAATTTAATTTTTCTTATTCAACATGACAAATACAGAAATATGTTTAAAAGAATTGCACATGTTTAACCTATATCAGATTGTTTGTTTTTGAGGAGGTGGGAGATAGAGGAGAAAGGGAGAAAAATTTGGAATACAAAATCTTACCAAAATGAATGTTGGAAACTATCTTTATGTGTATTCTGAAAAATAAAATACTGTTGAAGAAAAAAATACATATATATTTGTTAAAAATAATTTTAAAATGTTATACCCATTTCCCTCTATGGGGTTGTACCCTTGATGTCTTCCTATTTTGCCTACTTCTATTTTTTTTTTCCTTTTTGGTCTGATTTTTCTTGTTCAGCAAGATAATTGTATAAATATGTATATTGAATTTAACATATATTTTAACATGTTTAACATATATTGGATTACTTGCCATCTAGGGGAGAGGATGGAGGAAACAGACACAAGTTTTTGCAAGAGTCAATGTTGAAAAATTATCCATGCATATGTTTTGAAAATAAAAAGCTTTAATTAAAAAAATCAGTAAAAAATAAAGGTGACATTAAAAAATAAATAAAAAAGGGTTCTCAGGCCAATCAATACTTCATTTCCTACCCAGCTGCATTCCTTGGACTGGATTCCATCATGCTCCCACATGGAGTTTTCCAGCTTCCTTTTGTGTTTTGTCTTCCCATTAGATTGCAGCCTCTTGGAAGGCAAAGACAGTTTTCCTTTTTCTTGATTTGTATCCCAACAGAGTACCCAGGTTCTTAATAAATGTTTATTAACCAATTGACTTGCTGAGGGTCCCAGAGTTTGTGTCTGAGGTTGTATTTGAACACAGGTCTTCCTGTGTTCCACTTAGCTCCCTCTGCACTTAAAGTCATCTGTAATTCTATTAGTGTGAGTGTTTTACCAATACGAATCACCAACTCCTCTATAGTTTGGAATGTCTTTGTGAGTTGCCAAAACCAAAAATTCATCACCCTGAAGCCAATTTGGTCACAATCCTTTCTGAATTTGAGCTGGTCTTCAGATCCTTATGAGGTCCATACTGGGGTCCAGCTTGACTGAATTTACCAGATGTTGATAGCCACTGGTGTAGTTTTTGAAAATCCTAGGTTATCTCCAAATCATGATAAGGCACTGGGCTCAAACTTCACTAGAATTACTAAGACTAATAAATGGACAGCAGGAATACCCAATACCAAGAATTTTAATTAGAATACCTTTCTAATTAATATGCAATTTAATGTATCTACAAAAGAGAGTTTAAGAAACGGTATGTCAGTAAAGATTCTATCTAGTGAGAATTCAAGTTCTAGTCTGTTTTAATTACTTTCTTTAAATAGCATATTCTGACATTCATTTGTAAGCCCTTTCCCAAAGCCCTTTGGCATGGGACTTTCCTTATTGGTGAGGATGAATACCCTTTCAGGTATAAGAGACTGGGCGGAGTTGGCAAGAGGCAGAGAGCATTAGCTCTTAGCTACTTGCCTTTAGCTGGGAGGAAGGGGAGGAGGAGGAGGACAATCCCCTTTGGGGACTCATCAAGCTTTCCCTAAAACTCACTTCAGGCAATTGTGGTTTTCAGCTTCAGGAGAGATGATGGAAGATGCAGAAGAAAAGGCTGGAAAGACTACAGACTCCTTTCACATCTTCTTTAAAGTCTTTTCCTTCAAAAACCTGAAGTGGAGTTTGAATAAAGGAGACTGACTCTGAATAGGTCTAAGGGGTTCCTTCCAGCCAGTAAAATATAAGTTCCTGGAGGGCAATTTCTTTTTTCAAATGTTTGAATTTCTAGGGCTGGGCTCAAAAGCTTGTACTTAATGTTAAAAACTAATTTGAATTACATTAGTTTAATACTTCAAAAAATTTTTAAATTTTTTAGCTAGACAATTTTTTCTTCCAAAATGTCTTTATCTTTAGTTAGAACACATTGTCTAAGTCACGTTACATAATTTAGGATATTTCTTTACTCTTGGAAGAATAGCAGATTTATTGAGGCAGTTCTTCCTCATAGATGAATTACCAATATAATCACTTTCTTTTCCTACTCTTTTTTTTTTAATTGGAAATGGTGAATTTCTGATGCTTTTCATATATGTAATGGTATTAATTGTCTAATAGAAAAATACATTTCTTTTGATCTGGATTCCCTAAATGGGGAGGTGGTAAATATGGGAGCTTTTCTCTAAGTCAGTATTTTAGACAATTTTTTGGGGAGTGAGATGGGTATGAAAGATTATGTATATGCTCACAAGAGCGGGCACAAGTTAATTGTCTATAAACCCACAGCTACTGTGAGTCAAAGACAAGATCTAATCTTATATTTTTCTAATTTGAAGAATGGTCTGCTAACACTATTTCAGGTTGACTCCCATAGGAAAAAAAAAAGTTAGGGAAGGAAAAATCTTCTTTGATTTTTGGAAATTTAATTTTAAGTGTATAATTGAATATATATATTCATATTTGAATTTTTCCATCAAATAAAGACCAGTAAAAAATAGAGTATGGTAGAAATAAATTTTCAGTATTTGTTTTTAAATTATCTTAAGGAACTTAAACTACTGATGCTTTGTTTTTATTAAAATGAAGTAGAATATTAAAAGTAATATTTTCTCAAAAGAAGAGCATACATTTTATGGTATATTTACCCTTGTAGAGGCAGATAGTTATTTATGTTTTAAAATATATAATGAATTGATAATAGATTTAAAAGATATCTTTAGAGAAGAAAAAGAGGTCATTTAAAGAAAAGAATAACAGATGGATGGTTCGTCTGCTCCACTGAAACCCATATAATGTCAACAGACCAGGAGAAAGGCTCTTTGAGTGCTGTGAGCACCCCATGTGGAGCATATGGACTAGAATTAGCTCTCACAGAATGAGCAGATTTAGATTGGTTGCAATCGGTATAATTGTTGGTAGCATGAAGAAATCACAGATATGCTGAAGTTGTACCAGAGAGTTTCCTTCAGTAGATGTCACTGTGGCACAATAATAAAATCTATTTGTAGATTAAAGGAAGAAAGAAAGAATTAACTCCCATTTAAAGGACATGCAAGGAGCCATGCTATTTTTGTGTCTTTCTTGACTTGCATCTAATTCAATGCAAGTCAACTCAATTCAAAGGCCAGCTATTTTTCCCACTGTTCTCTAACCTCATACAGTAATTTGTACCTCCCTAATGTTACTATACTCTAACACTATAGTTAATATATACCTAGTAAATGATTTTGCATGTCTGTTTTTAATTCATATTTCTGGTGCTAGAATGTAAATTCCATGAGGTCACAAATCATATCTCAACTGTTTTTAGGTCTCCCTCTCTCATATAGTGCTTTATACATAATTGATACTAAAAACATATTGTTGAATGAATGAATTTACAGGTGTTATTAATGTAGTCAGGATAACTTCTTATAGAAAGAGATTAACATGGATACTCTTCAGAAAGTGCATTCCCCCCTTCCCACCCCAAAATTGATGGTGTGTGTTGAATGAGCCTGCTTCAAAAGCAACAGGATCTATTGGGAATAAATCTGGAAAAGGAAGGAGCCAGATTATGGAGGTGCTTATTTTTTATTCTGCAGATGATACAAAGCTGTTGAATATTATTGAACAGGAAAGTAGCACAGTCAGATATATGCCTTTGAAAGATTACTTTGCGTAAAGCAAGCTTTTTAATCTTTTTTCCGTTTGCCACCCTTTTTCACCCAGAAAATTTTTATGTGACCTTAGGTATATAGATATATAAAAATACCTATAAAATAGGCAGACAATCAAACCTTTACTGATAATAAATCATAATTTCACAACTCCCCTCATTCATGAACATGACTCCATCTGAGGTCACAACTCACAATTTAAGAAGCTTCATTGTAAAGGATATATATGGACAAAGGAAAGCATGGAAGCAGTGAAATCAATTAGAAGGCCTTTATAATAGTATAAGCAAGAGGTGATGACACTTTGAACAAGAGTGGTGGGTTTATGGCTATAGAAAAGGGGACAACACAGCAAAATAACTGTATAAATATGTATATATATATATTTGACTTGTCATATATTTTAATATAATTAACATGTATTAGACTACCTGCCATCTGGGGGGGGGGGGAGTGAGAAGGAGAGAAAAATTTGGAACAGAAGGCTTTGCAAGGGTCAATGTTGAAAAATTACCCATGCATATGTTTTGCAAATAAAAAGTTTTAATTAAAAAAAAAGAAAAGAAAAGGGGACAGTTAGTGATGTTAAAGACATGAAATTGGTAACTGATTGGATGTGGAAGTTGAGGGAGATGAAAACATTCATATATCAAGCTTGAGAGTCCAGAGACATTTGCCTCTTTATGCAGGACTTCTGAAGCTTCAAAGCTTCAAACTGAATGACAAAACTAATGGTAGAATTTTAAGTATTAGAGCAACTGGTCAGAGGGAGATATTTTAGAGCAGTCATTACCTTTCTGGTAAGCTTTAAACCATGAAACATAAATGACCACCTGGAAGGATGTGACTGTCTTCATCAACAGTCGGGAAGATTGGAGGATGGACAGGTTTTAAAGGAAGGTAATGAGATCAGTTTTGGACATGTTGAATTTTCGATGCCAAAGAACATCAAGGTGACATCCAGCAGGTAGCTAATAGTTGGGCACCAATGTTCAGAAAGGAGATTAGGACTGGAAATAGAGAGTAGGAAATTAAGGGTACAGAGATGTATTATACTCATAGAAGCAGATCACCAAGAGAAAGAGAATAGTGAGAAGAAAAGAGGGCTCAGGATAGAGCTCTAGGGACAAACACATGAAGGGGAAGGAAGATGGATGGATGACTTGCAAAAGAGCAATCAAATGAATGAGAAAAGAATCGGGAGAGAAAAGTGTTGTGAAAGCAAAAGGTGGGAAAAGTATACTGAAAGAAGGGGATTAGTCAACTATGTAAAAAAAATTAAAGAGATCAGGGAGGAAGACTAAGAAAGAAGTCATGAATTTAGATAAGTGGGAGATTCTTGGTAATTCTGGAGAGTAAGTTTAATAGATGATTTTACTCAAAAGCCAGATTTCAAGGATTTCAGTAGTGCATAGATGTTGAAAATGTAGAGGCAGACTCCTTTTTTTAGGAGTTTAGGAGTGAAAGAGTTGAAGTATGGCTTGATAGCTTGAGAGGCAACATAAAAGAGAGGCCTTTTAAGCATAAGGAAAGACTGATTAAATTTATACCAACTAGTAAATAGGAAAAGATTAAAGATAAGAGTGATGGTGGAGATGGGACATTCTCTCAAAGAAGATGGAAGGGGCTGGAATCACAGGCATAAAGGTGAAGAGTAAGATTCAGAAAAGAGAACCTCCTCTTAGATTGATGTAATGGAAAAGAGGATATTTGGAGATATAGAGAAGTTTCCTCATTCATTGGTAAAGAAGTACTTCTCAGAAAGCAACTTTAATTTTCTCACTAATTTTCTCAGGCAGAAGGATAAATAGAAGCATAAGGAATTATGATAATTGAATAAATTTCATTGGTCAAAATCATAAAGATGGCAAAATAAAGAGGGGAGGCAAGGTGTGACTGTTCTGATGGATGGCTGTCATAGAGGGAAGGTGAAGGTCATGGAAGAGGGTGTTGAACTTCAAGGCCATTATGTTGAAGTCCCTGAGTATGAGAATAGTTATTGGAGAGATATGAGAATAGATATTGGAGAGAAAGACTATGAACCAGCTACTAAACTTGAAGAAGGAAGCAAAGTGATTTTAGAATAAGTAATAAGCAAAAGCCTCTAAACCTGGCAATATGGCTAGAGTGAACATGAAAGGAGAAGTTGTTGAATGATGGGGAAGAAGAATAGCCTAGAAAGATTTGGAGCAACTGGAGGTGGCAGTAGGGAGTAACAAATATGCACAATTCTCCCCGATCCATTGTGTCAAAGGACATAAAAGAAGCAACAAAATAGGAATGGTTGGATAGGAGATAATGCCTTCCAGAGAGATGGGTTTCTGTTAACACAAGAAGATGAAAAAAAATTTAAAAGATCTGGAATGAAGTAAGTTTCTTTTATCTTTTAAATTTTAATAGTATTTTTCCAAATACATACAAAGATAATTTTCAACATTCACTTTTTTAAAACCTTGTGTTCCAAATTTTTTCCCTCTGTCCCCTTCCCCCCCAAAGCAAGCAATCTAATATACATGTACAATTCTTCTAAACATATTTCCATGTTCATCATGCTACTCAAGAAAAATCAGATCAAAAGGGGGAAAACCATGAGAAAAAAAAAAAAAACAAGCAAGCAAATATCATCAACAAAAGGTGAAAATGCTATACTTTGGTCCACATTCAGTTTCCATAGTTCTCTCTTTGGATGGAATGGCGCTTTCCATCACAAGTCTGTTGGAATTGTGAAAGCAAATTTCTTAACAATAGAATGATGATTTTTGAGGGCACAATGGAAAGACAGGATGTGGAAGATTAAAGATTGGGTAAAGGTTGGGTTTAACTAAATGAGAACAAAAGCACAGATAGGCTTTGAATCACAGGGACCGGCTGAGGAAGAAGTACACACAGGCACACACACACACACACACACACACACACACACACACACACACACACACA
>JAJPUD010002208.1:132191-160510 GCA_023553655.1 Myrmecobius fasciatus | reverse complement strand
ACACACACACACACACACACACACACACACACACACACACACACACATATATATTTTAGCATAGTTCTAGTTAATTCAGTATCCCACTTGCCAGGGAACTGTGGAGAGAAGCAGCATTAGGGTGGGTGTCTCTAAGGATCTCAAGGTGAAGGCAAGAGGGAATCCAGAAATGAAATGAAATGTTTGACCCCTTAGGGAGTGGATTCATAAGTTACAATAGCTATAGACAGTAGGCTCCAGTCTAGGGTGTGGTATTTAGTGTAAGATTGTTATGAGGGGCTTATTCAAATACCTTACTGAAATTAAGGTGTCCATAGTATTCTCCTAATCTACTAGTCTAGTAACCTTATCTGAAAAAGAAATGACATCAGTCTGGCAAATCCAGTTCTTGATAAAAAAAAAAAAAAAAATGTATCAGGTATTTATTACTGAGCCTGTGGCAGGAATAAGTATTTGAATTTCCCCAACACTCAATCTGGGTCTTAAATTGCCATTTTATTTCCATGGCAGCTAGAAGCACTTGAAAACTACTTTTTCATTAATTCAGAGATCAAAAGAGATCCTTGTGCAGCCTTTAAAAGTCTTCAGGACCAGAGATTGTTCGCCTCACTTATATTTATTCTTTGGCCCTGCTAACATAGACCATATCCCTAACATCCCTGACCCAGCCCTTACTGGAGATTTCTCTAAGAAAACCAACATTTGAGAAGTATATATGAACAACTAAGATTAGAAATAAAATAGAAAGCTAGGAAACAATTTTTACAGCAAGTATTTCTGATAAAGGCCTCATTTCTCAAATATATAGAGAACTGAGTCACATCCATAAGAATACAAATCATTCCCAATTGATAAGTGGTCAAAGAATATGAACAGGCATAATTTAATTTTAGGCAAAAATTAAAGCTATTTGTAGTCATATAAAAGTGCTCTAAATCACTATTAGAGAAATGCAACTTAAAACAGCTTTGAGGAATCATCTCACACCTACCAGATTGATTAATATGACAAAAAAGGAAATTGTAAGTATTGGAGATGTGGGAAAACTGGGACACTAATGCATTAGTGGTAGAGTTGTAAATTGATCTGACCATTTTGGAGAACAATTTAGAATGATGCCTAAAGGACTATGAAACTATGTATATAGATGATCCAGCAATATTACTACTAGATCTGTGTCCCAAAGAGTTCATAAAAAGGGGAAAATAACTTATTTGTAGGAAAAATATCTATATCAGCTCTTTTTGTGGTGGCAAAGAAATGGAAATAGAGGGAATGTCCATCATTTGGGAAATGACTGTAGTTGTGGGAGATGAATGTAATTGAATATTAGTGTGCTATAAGAAACAATGAGTAGGATGGTTTCAGAAAAACCTGGAAAGACTTACATGAACTGATAATGAGTGAAGTTAGTAGAATCAGAACATTATACATAGTAATAGCAGCACTGTGTGATGGTCAACTATAATAGATTTATCTTTTCTCAGCAATACAATAATCCAAACCCATTCTGATGGGGCAAATGAAATTCAGCAAAAGACCATGTCCCTGGCAGCAACTTCATGTCTGAGTGGGCCCTACTGAGGAAAACTACTTGTTATGGAAAATGCTATCCACATCCTAGAAAGAACTATGGAGTCTGAATGCAGACTGAAGCATACTCTTTTCATATTTTCTATTTTTTATTTTTCCTTGGTGGTTTTTTTCCTTTTGTTCTTATTCTGTTTCTTCTTTCACAATATGGAATTATGTTTAATATGATTACACATATATAACCCAAATCAGATTGCTTACCATCTTGGGTAGGGTTTAGGAGAAAAAAGAAGGGAGAAAAATTTGGAACTCAAAATCTTATTTTAAAAAATGAATGTCAAAAACTATCTTTAAAATAATTGGGAAAAAATAAAATTCATTTTTTTAAAAAAGCAGCATATATAAAAACAGGAAGTCAAGTTGATCAAGCAACCAATATTTACTGAATATCTATACTAGATGCAAGAGCTCAAAAGCCATGGTCTCTGGTATAGCAGAATAAAGGCTGGATATGCATACAGAGAACTAAGGTTTTTACATATTAATTCCAGCACTTATTACTTTGAGGACTACATATATCCCATCTGGGTCTTAGTTTCTTCATCAGTAAAATAAGGCTTCCTTCCAGCTTTAAGTCTACCATTCCATTCTAATTTTGAGGAATCATGTTGGGCTCAAGAGGTTGGAGGTGTTGCTACATTCCATTTTCCACTGGGGCTCCTCTGCCTTGTTCCTACTGAATTCTTCTTCAGTCATAGGGAAGCCTGGCTTCAAGTGAAGGGGTCAGTCTTCACCTTAAGTCCCTCATCTCAATGCCTCAGAGAAAAATTGCTGAAATCCTCCCAAGAGGGAACAATAAGCATGTAAATAATCAATAAGTAAACAAGCATTTATTAAGTTCTTATTGTATACCAAGAATGTGCTAGGTGCTTTACAAATGTTCACATTTGATCTTCACAACCTTGTGAAGTACTATAATCCCCACTTTATAGTTAAAGAAAGTGAGATAAGCAGAAGTCAAATGACTTGTCCAAGATCACACAGATAAGTATGTTTTCAAGACAGGATTTAAAATTAGATTTTCCTGATTTTGCAATTTGCCATCTAGCTGAAGGAGTGAAAAAACAAAGCATGGAACAGGTATCTTACAAAAAGAAATGATGATATACAAGAGATTCACTTAAGGTAATACCTAAATTAAACAAGGAATGGTGGGTAGCTACTGGTCTGCCTTGTGGTTGGTTGATGCTTAAAACTGTGAAGGAATTTTTTGTATTACTTATTAGGCATTTTACATTTCACTTCAGTCTTGCCTTGAAGTCCCATATACCTGTAATAATGAAATATTGTAAGATTTTAACATAACAGATTTGAAGGTGAGAAAAGACAGAAACATTCAATATGAGGGATAAGGTCTTTTGATGAAGGGCTTGAGTAGCAAATGAAGAGGCTAGTCAAAACAGCAAAAATGTTATTAGAGTATTACCTTTGACCTTAGTCACTCATCTGCATAAAGTTGTAAAAGGAGATAGGGAAATGTAATGTTTGAAATTGGGATTATCACTTTTGTTCATGGTGATTAGTCACCTTGCAATGGTAGAGGGCTCTTCAGAAATTATTAAACTAAGCTCCTCCATGGTCCACATCTAGACTATACACCTGGCATTATATATCTGGGAATTAAGAATGGGGTATATTCCAAGGCAATGCCAATAAACTTTAGATAGAAAATACCATCTCCATCAGAAAAAGAACTATGGAGATTGAATGTAAATCAACACATGCTATGTTCACTTCTTTTTTCTGGGTTTTTTTTTCCCCATTTGTTCTAATTTTTCTTTCCCAACAAGATTCAGAAAGCAACATGCATTAAAATTTAATTAATTAATTTTTAGAAAGAATGGGATATATACATATATATTTACATAATGCATGCATTTTAAAATGTCCATACCCTAAAAAGGATTTTCCAAACTAAAAAGTTTAGAAGTTGAAGGGATTTGGTTCCCAGAACATAGTTGGTGGGACTTCTGTACTATATTAATAAAATTATCGATAAGGTCCCTTTCCTTGTTCTTTAAATCCCAGATAAAATCTACCTTCTACTGGAAGCCTACTCTAGTCCCTCTTTCTTCCAATGCCTTCCTTCTGTGAATCATCTCCTATTTATTCTGTATATGGTTTGCTTTGTATATATTTATCAGTTGTCTCCCCCATTTGAATGTAAACTTCTTGAAGGCAGAAACAGTTTTTGCCTTATTGATCGATTGATTATCCCCCTGATAGAAAGCCACTGAATATTTCTGAGCAATAGAAAGAGATGACCATGTTTGATTATAGAAAGTTTAGATGGAAGAGAAGAGAGAGTGAAAGTGGGAAGAATTATTAGGGGGTTGTAACAGTCCAAAAGAGTAATGAGAGTTTTTACTAAGGTAATGACTTTGAGGAAACAGAGGGGGAGATATTGTGAAAGAAATGTGAATATTTGGAGTAAAGTCTGAATGTATGGAGGCAAGATTTTAGAGAATCTTAAATGTCATTCTGAGTACTCTGAACCTTATCTTGGAGTTACAGGGGATTGTTGAAATCTGAAATTAGAAGTTAGTTCCTAGGCTGAAGTTCCTCAATACTGATTAGACAAAGTAAACTTGGACAGTAACTCCTAATATCCCTAAAGGAAGGTATAAATCTGCTTTTTGCATGCTTTATAAACCACATCCTAGTCTATAGCTATATCTGTATCTTTCATTTTTCCTCTGCATCCCACTTGGCTAATGCTCACTGTTCATTCTGCAAAATGGTAGAATGAAAGGAACAACACATTTAATGTCAGATGATCTGAGTTCAAATCTTGATTCTACTTGTATTATTTCTCTCAGCTTCATTTCATTCATTTATAAAAATAAAAATGAGGAGTTGATTAGTTGTTTCTCTAGTCCTTTTCAACTCTGTATCCTATGTAGGAGTAATGACATACCCACATCCTTCTTTGCATCATTCCTGTTCCTGTCTTGCTTCTTCCTTTTGTATTTCTCATCTGTATTCTCCTCCTCATCATGGTTGGAATACTATTATCATTTATTCTTCCTGTTGGAGCTAGAAATAAATGAAACAAAATTGACAGAAGGAGGAATAGAACTTTATGTAAAGTAAGAGTTTGGAAAAAATGGGGAGATTTTGGAGCAATAACTTAAGTATGTATAGTTTAAACATGTCCAATATTTCATAGTTTTTTCAAAGAATTTTGATGCCTTTACCATATCTTTCATTTCTTTGGTTTATTCCCCAGCCCTTCCCCTCCTCATACCAACAAAAATTGTTAATGTCAATACTCTAGTAAGAAACTGAAGAGGTAAGGAAAAAATGGTAGAACAACAAAAATTCATTAAGCAATTACTGTAATGTCTACCTGTAAGAATATTACAGGTACAATAAATAAATAGCACTGATAAAGATACTATAAATAATTCAAATAATAAATATAGTAGTAAACTGCAAAACAAAATGCTGTCTAAGGTTTGAGGGAGAAGGTTATTACAAATTTGAGGAGATTAAGGAGAAAAGTGGAAAGAAAATGAACATTAATGAAACAAATGAAAATTATTTTATTCCTGTCTTTGTAATGGAAAATTTATATTTTTTTAAATTTCATTTTGTTAATTTTTGTTTTTCAGGACTATTCTTTCTCCAAGTTTTTGTTAACTTAAAGTCTATTTTCTGTTCATATTAATATTGCCTGAACAAAAAAAAAATCTGACTTCTGGAATAATAGAGGGAAGACTATTTGATATTCCTTTGATAAAAGTCTAAGGGAAGCTTGAGCTCCCCGGAGTGATTTAATTATTTGTTATCTCCTCTAGCTAGTTGTGCAAGGAAGGATTACTCTGATGATAGTGTTCATGGTTATCTCATTGAAATGTAAATCTTCCATTTCAGTCCTGATTTATGAACTCTGTAAATGTAGTTTAATCTGTAATTTGACTTAATTTACCTATAAAGTTTATTTAAATAGGTTTATGCATGAGATTGTGACTGTTAAAATCTGTTCAATTTTTATAACATTGAAGGAAACAAAGGAATTATAAATCTGACTTTTCTTTAACTTTTATAGTCTAAGAGAAATGTACAAGATTTCACTAGGTATATATATATATATATACATATATATTTATCTGTTACTCTGATATAATTTTGACCATAAGGAGTCTTACTAGCACTCTAATTAGAGTTCAGGGGTGATTTTTCAATTCCTTTAAAACTGTGCTTAAGCATAATAAAATTTAGATTTTTACCCTTATAATTTCCTCATTGTTACCTACACATGAACTCAGAGAGGAGATATTTCTCCCCTAATACCTTGATTTAGTCACAGTGTATTTTCTATTTTTCAAGAGTCTACCTCCTACATTTGTGAATTTTAAAAGCCATATATTTTATTTTCTTCTTTTCTGATTTGACAATTTCATGATGTTTTATCAATTTCACCAAAGGGCTACTAGGGTAAATCAGAAGGGAAACCCAACTCAAACTAGTCAGTTTGGTTATTTTGTAGCTGTTCCAGTTAGAAGGATTCTGGACGGTGGGGGAAATAATTAAAACTATTCAGATAAGGGAGATTTTAGATGATCCTTTCCCACTTTACCTCCCTTCCAATCTGTGGATTTTATTTATACTGTTCCTATTCTAAGGCATTCTGATACTAGGGTTCAGTTCATTTGGGAATTAACTATCATTCTCTAGCTCTAGCTTGAGATTACCAAGGAAATAGAAAAAGAGAGGCAAAAGACCATACAATAGAAAAAAAATTTTCCTAAACAGGAAGTTAGTGATTTTGGAGGTTCAGGAATTCCTCATAATGAAATCTGAGCTAGTCAGTGCTATGTATTTAACAACTAAGTAATTTCTCTTGGCAAAAATTATGACATTATTTGCCTAGTTTTGTTAGTAGCCATTATTCTAAATCCTCCAAAAATAATATTTTATCTTAGATAAATAAAGATATTAACCCTATTTTAATGACAATGTACCTTATAGGGGACAAAGAGCCAGCAAGAAAATAAAATTAATCAACTAAGTTATTTCATGGGCACCTATTGTGTTCTTGACAGTTTATTGGCATGATATAGAAGAGATATATATGAGACATATAGAAGAGATATAATGATTCCTAAATTTAAAGTCTTACATGAAACAATAAGAGAATAATACAAATAATAGGTGCTTAAGGGAAAATTAATTAATTAATTCTTAATTAAGAAAAGAAAGTTAATTGTAGGCTAGAGTAGTCCAAAAAAACCTAATGGAAGAGGGATGACTTGAACTGGGTCTTGAAGCTTGGATAAGCTTTGCAGAGTCAAAGAAAAGGGTCAGAAGGGATTCTCCTGAAGACCTAAGGAGGATTGTGGTGATCCCACAGAATATATTTTTAGAATGGTTCCTTAATGAATAAACCCAAAGAAAAACAGAAAACATATAAAAATATCAATCAATCTTAATGCTATTCTTATTCTTTCACTTCAAACCTTTCCTAATTATTTTAAGCTATGGGAAGATAGACACATTGATACATAGTTGATGGAACCATAAAATGGTTTAATCATTCTGGAAAATAACCTGAAAGCATACTAGAAAAGCAACTAAACTGTATTTTCTCTTTGATCCTGTATTATCACTACTAAATATATCACTGAGTGAAGTCAAAAACAGAGGTAAAGGTCTTATATGTATATATCAGTACTTAATTAATTTAAAAATATTTTTATCCTTTTATAGCTTTTTATTTTCCACATACAAAGATAGTTTTCAACAATCATCTTTCAACAAACACCTTTGTGTTTCAAATTTTTCTCCCTTCCTTCTACCCTCCCCTAGATAGCAAGCAATCCAGTGTATATTAAACATGTACAGTTCTTCTAAACAAATTTCCAAATTCATCATGTTACAAAAAAAAATCAGATCAAAAGGGGAAAAAACACAAGAAATTTAAAAAAGTAAACAAACAGCAACAATAAAAAGGTGAAAATGATATGCTTTGGTCCACATTCAGTCTCCATAGTTCTCTCTCTAGATGAGGATGGTTTTTTTTATCCCAAGTCTATTGGAATTGCCTTGATTCGCCTCATTGTTGAAAAGAGCCAGGTCCATTACAGTTGATCATTATATAATCTTGTTACTGTTGTGTGCAATGTTCTCTTGATTCTATTCACCTCATTTAGTTCATTTAAGTCTTTGCAGGCTTTTCTGAAATCAGCCTGCTTGTAATTTCTTATAGAACAATAATATTCCATTACATTCCTATACCATAACTTATTGAGTCATTCCCCAACTAAGGGGCATCTACTCAATGTCCATTTCCTTGCCACTATAAAACGGGCTGCTATAAACATTTTGCACATTTGAGTCCTTTCCCCTTTTTTATGATCTCTTTGGGATACAGATACAGTAAAGATACTACTGGATCAAAGGTTATGCAGTTTTATATGCCCTTTGGGCATAGTTCCAAATTGCTTTCCAGAATGGCTAGATCAATTTACAACTCTATCAAGAATACATTAAGGTCCCAGTTTTCCCAAATTTCCTTCAGCATTTATCATTATCTTTTCCTGTCATTTTATCCAATCTGAGAGATGTTAGTAGAACAGTTGGGTGGTACAGTGGTTAGAGTGACAGGCCTGGAGTCAAGAATTCTCATCTTCCTTAATTTAAATTTGGCCTCAGACATTTACTAATTGTGTGACTCTGGGCATGTCACTTAATGCTATTTGCCTTAAGTTTTCTCATCTGTGAAACAAGCTGAAGGAGTGTCAAATACTTCATATCTTTGCCAAGAAAACTCCAGATGGAGTCATGAAGAGTCAGGTATGAATGAATAAAAAAATGAACAACAATGAACTTTAGTAGTAGCAAAGAACTAGAAAAATAGATGGCCATTTATTAGGGAATGTATCAAAAAGAAGTAAATGGATATAATTGATTATTACTGTGATAAAAGAAATTATTAATATGAAGAACTAGAAATAATTAGAAAGGAAATTGTATAAATTCTTGCAGAATGGAATAAATGGGACCAAGAGAACAATATACATAATGACTATAGTAATATAAAGGCAAATTACATTTAGGACTTCAGAAATTTTTATTATGCAGTGATGTATTCATTTCCTACCCAGCCAATCTCCTGAATTTCATGGTCTAACGAAATTCATCATTCTAAAAAGATGAATTCAGCTCTAACTCACACCCCCTCAGATCATTACCCATCCCTGCTGTTAGGCTTCATTTTAACTTCTTCCATAGTCCCCAACCTCTTACCTGTCCAGTTTTTAAGATTCTTTTTTACATGTGGTCTTCCTGCATTAGATTGTAAGCTCCTTGGGGGTAGGCTTTCCTTTGTATCCCCATCCCTTAGCACCAAATCTGCCCCACTGTAGGTGCTTAATAATTTATTGATTTTGGCTCTGATTATGCCAAAATTATTATTTTAGGGACCTGATGGTGATGCATGTCTCTGGCCCCTTAGCAGAGAGGTGGAGATTTTAGGTTAGAAATGAGGCATATATTGTTAGTTGTTTCTGCTTTGAGTCTATCTCGTTGGGTGGTATATGTTCTATTTTAATGCTATTGCCTTTTGCCTCTTTTCTTTCAGGTTTTCCTCTACTTTGGTATATTTGATTTTCAAATTTATTAATCTCTCATTTCTTTAGAAAAATTTTTCTACTGTAGATTCAATCTTTTTCTATTGTGCTTTGAAAGCACTAATTTCTTTTTTTAAATAGTATTTTATTTTTCCAAATACATGCAAAGATAGTTTTCAACATTCACCTTTGCAAAACCTTGTATTCCAAATTTTTCTCCCTCTTTTTTCTTTTTTTTCATTCTTTTTTTTTTTTTTTTTTTTTTTGCTGAGGCAATTGGGGTGAAGTGACTTGCCCAGGGTCACACAGCTGTTATGTGTCTGAGATCAGATTTGAACTCAGGTCCTCCTGACTTCAGGGCTGGTGCTCTATCCACTGCGCCACCTAGCTGCCCCTTCTCCCTCTTTTTTCCCTCACCCTCTCCGTTAGCAAGCAATCTAATTTAGATTAAACTTATACAATTCTTTTTTTTTTTAAACATTTTTTAAAAATTTGCATAACATATGTATGGGTAGTTCCTCAGCATTGATCTTTACAAAGCTTTCCATTACAAATTTTACCCCCAGTCCCCTCCCCTCCCCTAGATGGCAGGAAGTCCACTACATGTTAATTATGTTAAAATACTTGACAAATCGAATATATGTATACATATTTCCACACTTATCATAAACTTATGCAATTCTTCTAAACATATTTCTATATTCATCATGCTACACAAGAAAAATCAAAAAGGAAAAAAAGAAAGAAAAAAAGAGGCAAACAACAGCAACAACGACAGGAAAGGTGAAAATACCGCGGAAAGCACTGATTTCCTTTTTTTCTCATGGTTGAAGAGAATCTATGTCTGCTACTTTTTTTTTCAGGTTTGGGGAAAGGGCAGAAAGATGTTCTGTGTCAAGTCTTTGCAACTTTAGGAATCCATAGTCTTGGACTGGGTCTAGTAGAAGATACCATTTTTCCTCTCCCACTTCTGCCTTCCTTCTTAGTTGGCTAGGCAGAATCACTTCTGCCAGTGAGGGGCAGCCAGGGAGGGGGGATGTATCAGCATAATCTTTATAGAAGGGGAAGATGTGAACTTGCTACTTCCCTACTCAATGAGCTCTAATGTCTCTCTGTTGCCATTAGGATGTAACAAATTCCTCTGTTTATCTTTTAATGCCCTTCCCAACTTGTCCCAACCTGGCTTTCCATTAGACAATTCTTCCCCTTTTGTGTTTTGCAGTCCACTCAAACTTGACTTCTCTCTATTCCTCATGTGGCAATACATTTCTCATCTCTTGTTTCTTGCACTAGTTATCAGCCATGTCTGAATGCCATCCCTCCTAGTCTCTGTCTCATAGAATCCTTTTCTCCCTTTAAGGTTCAAGAACCCCCTTTATTGTGATCCAGGAAACTCCTGGGATGAGATTGTCTTTATTGGTATGATGATCACTGTGTTTGTTACAAATTTCCTCTTCCCCTCTTCCCTTATGACTTGTTTGAATTAAGTTCTGATCAATAATAAACTTATACTCAACTCCTCTAAGTCTGTGCTTGTTGAATGTGAATTCCAAATCCAGATTAATTTTACAATATATAAAATACATATTAAGAGAATAAATACACATAAACACAAAGTAGTTCAATTGTGGGCAAAAAGAAGAATCAGGAAAATTTTCATGTTAGCAGGTTTAAGATAGTGAATCACTTAGAGGATTTAAACTATCCCTTAATAAAAACATTCAATACCCAGATAAAAGACAATCTTTGAGAGAATCAAAAGCACTTCAGAAACAAACAAACAATATACAACCACTCCAAACAAAGTGCTGGCACATAATTACTCTTGGGATGTTTCAAAATGTAATGAGGTGTAAAATAAGTATTTAATCTGATATTTTGCTGATCATGTGACTTGGAAGTCCAGAAGGAAGGTTAAAAAATTACAGGTGAGTAAAGTTGAAATTGATTTCTGGCAAAACTCTTTAATAGATTGTTGAAGAAATGGTTTGTGAACCCTTAGAAAGATCACAAATAGACAGCATGGGATCGTAAAGACTAAAACAAAACAAAGTAGTCTCATTTCCTTTTCCAATAGCATTTAGACTTTATCAAAGTTTATAAGAGTATTAAGACTTTTGGAGCACTATGGATGTATGTGTACATTGTCAATTCTGATAACAAATGATTAAAGTCACAGAGATTTTGCAACCTCCGTTAATTCCCAAAATATCAAGGGACTCACATAGATTATAAGCAAAAAGTTTTCTTTATTCCATTGAGGAAGGTAAATTAGACATGTGTCAGAGTCTTATCTTGTAGAAGACCCAAGGCAGTGGAGTTAAATCTTGTTTTATATATTTATGGTTAGACAAAGAATCAAGCAGTGCAGTATAACAACAGTGGTAAGGCATAACAGCAAAGGAGAAGCAAGATTGTTTAGTGAAAATGTCCATTCATGTCTGGACCTGATGGTGTTTACCCAAGTTTAGGGACTATCAGTTCAGTGATTCAGTTGTAACAGAAATAATCCACAGGCTGAATGCAAAGAATTGTTGTTATACCAAGCTCAGGGCATAGCTTGCTTGCTGGGTCTTAGCTTTGGAAAACAGAATGACTCCTAATAGTTTAAAAAAAAAAAAAAAAGGAATAAAAAGAGGGGAGGTGGTCTTGGATCCTGACATGTGTGTGTGTTTGTGTATGTATTCATATATGTATCCATTTAAATACACACACACAAACATGTCTGCATGCAATCATTTCTTTTTGACCTCCCTATTCAAACCTCTCTCCCTTCTACAGACAATTCTCTCCTAGTATTGTACCCTGAACCTACTTGTGAGCTCCTAAACATTTAGTACAGGTCTTAACTCTTATCTATATCCTTTCCTATAAAGTCAGGGGCACTAGCCTTAAAAGTTCCTTTGATTTGATTAAAAATTTATTTTTAATAAAATTATTATTATAAATTATCTTATTATATACATATATTATATAAATATATATTATAAATTTATTTGCTTGTTTTATTACATTGTTAAATTATAGTTTATTTTTCCAAATACATGCAAAGATAGTTTTCAACATTCATCTTTGCAAAACCTTGTGTTCTAAATTTTTCTCCTTCCTTTCCCTCTCCTTAAGACAGCAATCTGATATAGACTAAACATATGCAATTCTTCCAAATTTATTTCCATATTATGATTCTGCACACACACACACACACACACACACACACACACACACACACACACACACACCAGATCCAAAAAGGGAAAAAAAAGAGAAAGGAGGGGAAAAAGCAAGCAAACATCAACAACAACTTTGATCCACCTTCAGTCTCCATAGTTCTCTCTGGATGCAGATGGCACTTTCTATCCCAAGTCTATTAGAATTGCCTTAAATCACCTCATTGTTGAAAAGAGCCAAACCCATCACAGTTGATCATCTCATAATCTTGTTGTTACTATGTACAATGTTCTCTTAGTTCTGTTATCCTCACAGAATCAGTTCATGTAAGTCTTTCCAGGCTTTTCTGAAACCAGCCTACTCTTCATTTCTTATAGAACAATAATATTCTCCAGTTTCTTGCCACTACAAAAAGAGCTGCCATGAACATTTTTGCACATGTGGGTCATTTTTCCTTTTTTGTGATCTCTTGGGGACACAGACCCAGTAGAGACACTGATGGATCAAAGGGTATGCACAGTTTTATAGACCTTTGGGCATAGTTTCAATCATTATTTATTTATTTATGTTTGCTTGAGGCAACTGGGGTTAAGTGACTTGCCCAGGGTCACACAGCCAGAAAGTGTTAAGTGTCTGAGACCAGCTTTGAGCTCAGGTCCTCCTGACTTCAGGGCTGGTGCTCTATCCACTGCACCAACTAGCTGCCCCCAATCATTATGTATTTTAAACATTTTTTTTCTTTTTAAAAATTTGAATTTCAAATTCTCTTTTTCCACTCGCTGAGAGAGCAAACAATATGATGGCAATTAATTATACATGTGAAATAATGCAAAACATATTTCCACATTAGCAAAAATCCCCCAAAAAATAAAGCTAGAAAATTATAATTTTATTTGTTATCAGAGTTCATCAGTTCTCTCTCTATCGGAACACCCACTTTTCCAAGGCCATATAAGTTGTGAACTTGCTGCCATGGTTGTCTTTGGTATCTGAGAGTGCCAATGACCCTCTTTTATTAAAATGTTAGATTATTAATAAAAATAACTAATTACCTATGAATTGTGTTTCTTGATCTTTTTAAATATCAAAGAAGCTTGTGAATAACAAGTTAAAAAACCAGTTCTCAGGTTTTCCCCTAGAGTCTAAGATAGTCCATCTTCTGAGATACTCAACCCTGCCAATGCATTCTGAGGAAATGAAAGTGAAGAAAGCGCTATATTTGTCAAAAATTATTTACAAAGTCCATAATTTCAGAATCAGAAGGGATCTTTAGGCTATTTAGCCTAATCATGCCTGAATAGGAATTCTCTCTATAACATTTCTGACAAGTGGTTATCTAACTTCTGCTTGAAGATTTCCAATGAACTTGGGATCCCATTTAGCCTCTGATGCTTATCGCTTGTATGACATTGGGCAAGTCACTTCTTAGGGGGCTTCAGTTTTTTCAGCTATAAAATGAAAGTGTTGGACCAGCTGGCTTCTGAGGTCCCTTCCAATTCTTAATATATGATTTTATGATGGGAAATATCTTATATTGCAATCTTTTTTCCTTTCCTTCCTTGAAACTTCTAATTGTTATTTTTCTTTACAGTAAGCCAAAATTAGCCTATCTACAATTTCCACCTTTGTTTCTAATTCAACTTTCTAGAAGATAGTTTTAAATTTGACACTTTATGGGAATAGAGTCCTTCAAATATTTGAAGGCAGTTATCATCTGCCTCTCCTACCATACCAAAAAACATTCTCTTCACTAATGTAAACTTGTCCAGATCTGCTCCTTCAATCAATATTTATTGACATATATTCTGTCCTCCATCATCCTACTCTTATTCTTTTCAGCATGCTTTAGTTTGCCAATATCTTTTTAAAACATCACAGCCCAAACTGAATACATTACAGAAGATATGTTCAACTCGGGGGTGGGTGGTAGCTATAGTCATTATAGATTTTACTCATCTTTAAATGGGATTTTCTTTATTTTAAAAATAATCTAAATTTTTGTATTATGAACTTGACAAACACCAATATGAACAATTCCATATATAAAGAAAAGACAATGAAATAACACATTTATTTTGTATAGATCATTTTAAAAATGGAATACATAATGAATTCAACACTATTTCAAAGTTGTCCAACTGGAGAAAGTACCTTTGAACTTCCTGTAGATTCTCTTAAGTGTAAAAAAAAAGTTTTAATAATCTCTTTTCCTTTTTTTTTTCTTTTTCCTTCTTTTCTCTTAACACCTTCACTATCTGAATTCTCTTTTCTCAGCTCTCCTCTCACACAAAGGTTAAACAAAACTGCCCTTGTACCAAATAATAATAGTCAAGGAATACAAACTCACACATAAACTATGTCCAGAAATGTAGGTCTCATTCTTTGCCTCTAGTCCATCAACTCTATCAGGAGATGGATAGCATGTTTCTATCAGTCCTCTGAAGATACAATTGAATATGGCATTGATTAGTGTTCTAATGTCTTTCAAAGTTGTTGTTTTTTTCTTTTTATATTATGAGAAATTAAAAATGAATACCTCACTTTATTTTGTATTATTTTAGTAAAGAGAAGCCATTTATCCTTACTATACACAGTTAACTGTAATAGTAATTTCATACTGTGTATTAATGATCATCCTACTATGTATATTGGTGATCCCCTCATTATGTGTTAGAATTCCCTTAAACTTGTAATTCAGATCTATGAATCTGCAGACCATGGAATGAGGTAAGTCAGTCTGGTAATAGAATGCTTGCTCATCACGAGACTTCCCAAAGGATGTCTGTCATCTATCTGGCTTTTTGTTTGTTTGTTTGTTTTGTTTTGTTTGTTTGTTTTCAGGACTGCCCTGGGTTATAGAATGGTTATGGAAATCTCTCCTCTGAGTCAAACTAAGCATAGCCTATCTTCCATCTTTGTGTCAGATCAAAGTTTGCCTTGCGTCATTAGACTATCTTTGGTACTGTTATCCTTGCAGCTATATAAAATAGCTGCTCTGATTGTCAGATGCATCCTTGGTTAGTAAGAATCTTGGATCTCTTTTATTAGCAATTGCTAGCCTTATTAATAAATTGTTGATCATGCTTAGAAGTTTTTGCCTCAGTTTCTCTTTATTGCAGATATTTATCAGGATAATTGCAGTCATGTAAATTATTCTCATTCTGCTCATTTCACTCCAAATCAATTCATGTAAACTTTATTATGTTTTTCTGATTTATCCCATTCATTATTTCTTATATAGCACAATATTCAATACATTCATATACAATAATTTTGACTTTTCCCCAGTTGATTGGCATTATTTTAGTTTCTAGTTATTTGCTACCATATGAAGTAATGATATAATATTTTTTTTTGTATACATGGGACCTTTCTTCCTTTGATCTCTGTGAGATATATGTTGAATTACTAGACAAAGAATATGCATAATTTCTTCACTTTTAGTATATGGCTCCAAGTTAATTTTCAGAATGATCAGACCAGTTCCCAGTTGTGATAGATGAAAGATAAAATGACTGAGGAAACAAAGATTTGAACTTCGCAGCATATTGATTTATTAAGTAATGTATGCCAATTGCATAACAAATTGGTTCTGGATCTTCTTCAACTTTAGCACTAGACTCTAAATACAGGAAGACACAGATTTTTATGTATTAAAAACAATCAAATAAGACCAATTAATTAAAAGAAAACAATTAACCAATATACAAAATGAGGTGGTCTGATTTCTAATTGGAGGAAAGATTAGGGACTTTCCAAGTTGGCAAGTTCCTCTCTTCTTGCATTTTTCAGGTTTTCTCTTTTAATATTATTGGAATTTGTTTTTTTTTTTAATCCATTCTTTTTCTACTTTTTTTCCCATGTTCAATTCATTGATCTGTTTTCTTGTTTTGTTGATCATTAAAATGTTTAGAGGCTTATATTTTTCCTTTAGCACTGTTTTATTTATATTACAAAAGTTTTGGTATATCATCTCATTGTTGTCATTTTTTTTTTTTTTGGCTGAAATCATTCATTGTTTCTGAAACTTGCTTTTTGACCCACCAATTCTTTAGGATTAAATTAGTCTACATTTAAGTTTCATTTCTTTCTTCAAAGGAGAAAATTGTGAAATTTAAAAAATGGATTATACTTTTAAATAATTTTTATTCTTCCTATTGTCAACAAAGAATGTGTTTAACTTTTTTTCTTGTTTGCATGTGTTTATGAAACTTATATGCCATAGAATATGGTAGATTTTTGTACATCTGAGAAATGTTGACATTTCTTTGTCTTCCCATTCAGGAACTATCAAAGAGATATCATATTCTAAATTTTAAAAAATTCCATTCACATCCTTAACTTTTTGCTTTTTTTCTTTCTTTTCAGATCCTTAAAGGTAGAATAAAATTAGAAAGAATTTTTTTAAACTGCATGTAGCAACAAAAGATTGTGTGATACTCAATTGTAATGGCTCTTTTCAACAATGAAGTGATTTAAGACAGTTCCAATAAACTTGTGATGGGAAAAGTCATCAGCATTTAGAAAGAGAACTATGGGAGACTGAATGTGTGGATTAAAGCATAGTATTTTCACCTTTTTTTGGTGGTGGTTGGTTTTTTTTTTCTTCTTTCTCATGTTTTCCCCCCCCTTTTAATCTGATTTTTCTTGTGTAGCACAACAAATATGGAAATATTTTTTAGAAGAATTGCACCTGTTTTAACTTATTGTTTGCTGTTAGGAGAGGAGGGAAGGAGAAACATTAGAACACAAGTTTTTACAAAGGTGAATGTTGAAAACTATCTTTGTACATATTTGGAAAAATAAAGTTATTATAAAAAAGAAATACATATGTCCAGAATAATAGAACAAGAAATAGAGAATTTAAACAACATAATTTTAAGAACAGAGATTAAATAAATCATAGATGAACTCCCAAAGAAAAATATCCCAAGAACATTTGGACTTCTAGCCTATTATTCCATCCAAGAATTCTATTACTTCCATCAACTATTCAAAGAATAATTCTGATATTACATAAATTATTTGCAAAAATGAGAAAAAAAAAGAATTTGGGGCCTTCTATCTGCTTCAATTGATTTTGTATAAGCAATTCTCTACAAATTCTCCTAGTATGGAACTCTAACTGATAAAAAGTTGCCCCATTAAGCCACACCCTCATTAGTCATTGTTTAAGTGACTCATTAACTTGCTAAATAAATTTCTGCAGCTCACTTCACTCACAAAACTAGAAGTTTAGGGTTTTAGGATTAGAGCTTGTAGTTCTGGGTCATAGAAGGAGGTTGGATCATAGGAGCCTTGAAGAATGAAGATGGTCAAAGAGTATGTCATTGGTAGGACTGGCTGACTACACTATGGTGGATGTTCATGAATCAGAAGCAAAGGATCCCAGGGTTTGCCACCTCTTATTCTGTATTTTGGGATGTATGGGAATAACTAGATTAATGCTGTGGCTATAGAATCCCCCAACAAAGGGGAATAGTTAATTCTTCTCCTTCGAAGGTAATAAGACTGTTCTTGAGACTTCATTAATTCATAAATTCATAAGTCTTGAGACTTAAGTTGTTAGCAGAATTCCCTGTTCACCTGAATCAGAGTCGAGGATCTCTAGTTGTACACAGAGACCATAATGAGCAACACAGAAATTTTCAACTAAATCAATGCCATATTCTCAATGATTTCTTTTCCTAATTAAAACATCCTTCTCTTGTTTTGTTAAAAGTTAAATGGACTATGAGTATTTTAATCCATTCCATTCTAGAATCAAGGATACCATTTTTATCTGGTTAGCTCTAGTTTACTACAAGAGAAGACAAGAGTCTACTGCCACCTCAAGAAACCTGGTGAATGTGAGGAATCTGTTCCAAATTTAGTTCCTAATCCAGAGGAGTTTACACATAGCAAAGGATTCTCCATCTTGTAATTATTTAGCTTACTGAAGAAGCATTAAGCACTTATTATATGTCAAGCACTGTGTTAAACTAGGGGTACAAAGATAAAAAACAGTCTCAACCCTGACTCCTATAGGAGTTTATATTCTAATGACAGTGACAACCAGTAGAAGAAAATAGATTTATAGAAAAGATGCAATACAAAGTAGATGGTAGAGACTTTTTTTCACCATATAGATTCAAGACCCTTAAGGAGAGTTGTACCATTGCCATTCACTTGGGACTCTGTATTCAAAGATATCTCATTAAGGTATCTTTTTTTTTTTTTCTTTCCATACATGCAAAGATAGTTTTCAACATCTGTTCTTGGAAAACTTTGTGATCCAAACTTTTCTCCTTCCCTTCCTTATCTCCCTACTCTCCAAGACAGCAAGCAATCTGATATAGATTAAATATGTGCATTCCTTTTAAACATTCCATATTTGTTATGTTGTACTAGAAAAATCAGACCAAAAGGGAAAAAAAATGAGAAAGAAAAAAAAAACAAACAAAAAGATGAAAATACTATGCCTTGATCCGCCCTCAGACTCCATAGTTCTCTCTGGATGTAGATGGCATTTTCCATCCCTCTATTGGAATTGTGTTGAATCAGGCCATTGTTGAAAAGAGTGTAGTCCATCATAGTTGATACAGCACAAAATCTTGTTATTGTGTACAATATTTTGTGAGTTCTGCTCACTTCACTTAGCATCAGTTCATGTAAGTCTTTCCAGGCTTTTCTGAAACAGCTTGCTTATCATTTCTTATAGAATAATAATATTTCCTTACATTCATATACCATAACTTATTTAGCTACTCCCTAACTGAAGGGAATCCAGTCAATTTCCAATTCCTTGCCACTACAAAAAGAGCCGCTATAAACATTTTTGCACAGGTGGGTTCTTTCCCCTTTTCTATGATCTCTTTGGGATATAGATCCAGTAGAAACACTGTTGGATCAAAGGTTATGCACAGTTTTAGAGCCCTTAAGATGATTTTGATTCTTTTCTAGGCAAGATAGCTACAGACATATGAATGGAGTGAGTGGTATGCAGATTTGTAGTGCTCATTAAGGAGTAGTCTTAAAGCTTAGAACATTCTTTTTGGAATTCTTTCAAGTAATTGTTGTGCTATCTTGAGTATTAAAGTTCTACCTTGATGATAAGGAAGCTGAGCCCCATCTTGTGAGTACTGTCCACATTTAGACTACTTTATTGTCATGGTGCAATCTGTTAACTCCTAGGTAATACTTCTCTGGCTGTCTAACTGGATGGGAAAGCAGAGCCAGAGGATTTAATAATTTAAAACAAGTTACTAGATTCCATTCCTTGGTACTGCAATTTTCCAACTTTAAAATAAATACTCACTTTAAAATAAAATATGAAATCTGCCACCTTGACTTAAATTGATCAGGGTTAAAAGGATAAATAAGCTCTTCACCTCCCATCTCTCTTTCTTATTTGCAGATAGTGGCCAGATACCCACACCTTAATTTGTATTTTACTCCTGTGTGAACATTTGACAAATGCTTTTTGACAACAATGATGATGATGGTGGTGGTGATAAACTATTTTAGAATTACTGAAATATGAAATAAAGAGGCATCATGGCAGATTAGCAGTTGTCCTATCTGTTACATATTGTCCATGCTTCACCTTTCAAGTACTCCCAGTCAACTCTTTAAAACTTTAAATTACAGAGGATATACCAGATTCTAGGCCCAGATTGGGGGGAAAATATATAGAGAGAGCAAGATTTCAAGATTTACATATATGTGACACACATTTGATTTGCTAATCCAGTGGATGCTAGTAATAGGTGACAAATCAAAATGATAGACTCTGTGTATTTTAATTTTAAGTTAATGCCTTTTGCTATTAATGTTTCGGAGCACAGTGTTGATAAGGTCAACTACAGGGTTCCAGTTCCATGAAGAAAAGGGCAGTCTAATTCAGAGGGAACTAGTTATCTAGAAAATAAGTGCCTTGGTCACAATTAGAAATTGGTTGAATTACTAGTGGCTCAATCACTATCTTTACTATCATTGGAAAAACAAGTCAAGGTTGTTTACCCCCCTCCCCCCAATGATAAGTCACTTTTGGATACTGGAGACTGTATAATTCAGTTTAACAAAGCAATATTACACATGTAGTTTATCTTTCTATTGAGATAAAAATAACTCAAATCTAGTAAAAAATGGGCTTTCAATTGTTAAATTTCCTCTCCTATTCAGGATCTATAAAATAAATCAGAGATAATTATTCTTATTTTGATTCCACAGAAACATTGACATAGTTTCTGTTTCATCTCCGTAGGGAAATGGAGATGAATTCCTCAGGGATTCTATCTGTCCTTCCTTTAAGTCGGGAGTATACAGCACTTAAATTTGCATACGCTGGAGACCATGGAGCTGGTGTTTCCCTCACAATTGCTTTTCTTCAATATTAACTCAGGGCTGCTACCTACAAAATTAGCTGGCACCCTTCCTCCAGAGACCGGAGGATCATACCTCCATTTCGCTGTTAGTTATTCACCTCTATGGAAAAAGCTGCAGTAGCTCGACCTACGGTGATGCCAAATTCAGTATTTTCCTGTTACAGTGACCGTCAAAGACAATATCTGTGATGTATTTTCCAATTCTTTAGACAAATCTAATGCAGCAGACATTTATTGTACGCCTCCCAAGTGGAAGGTTTAAATTTTATTCATCGTGTCTATTTCCTTTTACAGCTCTGCATATTTTTGATTCAGTGACAGCAGTAACCCGATTACTCAGCGTCGGTGATTTTTTTAAAAGAGGAATCCCTGAAGCATTCCTCACCCCTCCCATAATTTTTAAAAAATTTTTAATCAATATTTCTTTGGCAGTTTTAAATACTTTTTATAGCAAGTGACATTCTTATTTGCAGTGGCCATTGAACATAGTCTGTCATGCCGTTTTCGTCTCCACCTTGAATGTTAATTAAAAAAAAAAAAAGTAAATTTTAGTGGAGTCCTACACAAATGTAAAGATCTCTACCCTTCTGGGTATATGATGACTTCATTGCCTCACCTCTAGATTGGGAATCTGCAGCTTGAGCGGGCTATGCCTTCTCTAGAAGTGGGGCACAGTTTGCAGCAGCAACAGCGGCAGCTGAGCAGCATGTGCACGAATGGCATTCCCAAGCTATCCAGCTGTTTGTTCCCAATTCAGAGAACAGGATGTCAGAGTGATGGATAGGGTGTGTGTGTGTGTGTGTGTATGTGTGTGTGTGTATGTGTGTGCGTGCTCGCTCCAGAATTTGCAACAGTTGGAAAGCGGCAGTAATCAAAGAACAGCGCGACAGCGGGGACAAGTCAGTTTCCACCCTTTATTATATTATTCACCTTACAGATGTCCAAGGTTCTGTTTCCTCCTTTTTTTCCCCCTCCCGGTCCACTTTACAGCCAGATGTGCTCCCTGCCAGCTCTGCTGTCTCTCTCCCTCCCCCACCTCTTGTTGCAGTGCACGTGTGTCCCTTCCCTGGGTGTGAGGCTGGAATAGCTCTTATAGGCAGGATTTCCCCTCTTTTCTGCAGTGACTGGAGGGGGACCCAGCCTCCCCCTCCCACAGTTGTTGCCACTGTCTCTTTCCCAGGCATGCTCTTTGGAGCTGCCAATCCTACTCCCTTCTTTCCACTAGCTAGTTCCCCCTCCCTCCTTTCTCCTGTCAGGCATAAATTTGGCCCCGCCCCCTTCCATCCTTTCAGCCCTGGTTGCCGGGGACTGACGAGCCAACCAAACCTAGCGCGAGCGACGCCGCGAGTGCGCGCACGCGCGCCCTCGTGATGGCTTTAGTGTGTGTCTGTGTGTGTTATGTGTAAAATGGAAAAAATATTCGGGTCCTGGATATCTATAGCTTATAGGAATATTTATAGCGAAGGGAGGAGGAGGGAGAAAAGAGATCAGGAGAGAGAGGAATCGAGAGACACAGAAAAAATAGAGAGAGCAGAATCAGGGGAAAGCAGAACCAGAGTCTCTCCGAAAAAAAGAAAAGTAAGGAGGAAAAGGGAGCCACTCCCCCGCATATAGGTTCTCCCTGAAGCAGGAGGGGCCCGACAGGGGGCGGGACTTGGAGGACCTCGCTGGGACCAGAGAGGCTTCCCTATTGGCTGAGACAGTCCGGGTCGCCGGCGCTAGGGTGATAGCATGTTTGGCTGCGCATTCGCCCGGTCGGGAGGGCGGGGCCGGAGGATTCTATTAGTTGCCACTGCCTCTGGGGTAGAGAAAACAGCAACGGCTGCGGCGGCTGTAAAGGTGGGAATCCCCGCTTAGAGCCGGGATAGAGTGGGGTGAGTGGGTCCCGCCGTCTTCCTCTCCCTAGGCGCCTCGCCCGGGCCCCACCGCGGCGGGAGAGAAATCCGCTGGGTCTCTTTGGTGGGGGTTGAGGGAGAAATGAGGGTGGGCGGACACTGGACAGGGGCGACGGGGCGGTCCTGGCCCTCTTTAGAGAGAGTAATAGGGTAGGGGTATCATTGGGGGAGGGGCTATTGCTATCCCTCCCTCCTCTTCTTCTCCTACCCCCTCACTTTCCTCCCTGCCGGCGCCCGGGGAGTGCCTGGAGGGAAGAGCGTCTTCCTTCCTTCCTTTATTTATTTATTTGATTGGATTATGGGAAGGCTCTGTAATCTCTCCTGGATAATGGCTTCAGGGTCTGCTCCAGTAGTGAAGGCTGCTCCTACCTCTGTGGGGTGGCTTGTGTGTGCGAGCGCGTGTGCATGTGCATGTGCGTGTGCGTGTGCGTGTGTGTGTGTGTGTGTGTGTGTGTGTGCGCGCGCGCGCGTGTGCTTTCTGGCCTCTCCCACCCCATCCTTATCTCCCAGCCCTCCTCCCCATTGGAGCTTCCTCAGCTGGTGAAGTGTCTCCCCACCCCCTGCGCTCTGCTCGGAAAAACCTCTCCTCCTGGGGGTCCCCTAAGGGAATGGGGGGGCGGGGAGAGGGCTGTCACCTCTGTCTTTTGTTTGCATCCTCCTCGTGATGCTCGCCCACCTTCCCGAGCCTGGGAGATGTGAGTCCTTGGAAGATACAGAATCGGGTGTTGCAGCTCTGAGAGTTGTGGGATGGTCTCTGAGATGCTGAACTTGACTTTGCTGACCTTGACTTTGTGGGGGTGAGGGACCGCTCCTGCATCTTCCGCTGTCTCCTATTTGCTTAACAAGTTTTCAGGTGTGAAGTTAATTTCTGGAATCGCAGAAGATAAACAACATTCTTTTTACCTAATGAAAATGAAATATTTTGCAGTTCTTTCAGTCTTAAGATTGTGTGTGTGTGTGTGTGTGTGTGTAGGGGGACATTAGATGAGGAAAAATTACAGATTCTTCCACAATAGTCAAATACATTTCATGATCCTATTGTTAGTGCTTAATAACTAACCTGCTTTGATTAAAAAACAAACCTTAGATGTTTCTGTATGAAAAGGCAATTTACAGTTCAGGGTTTCTGTTCACTTTAATGTTAAGACACACACAAGGGATCTACTATATTAAAAGCTTGATCTCATTCTTATCCTTTAGTTTGATGAAACAGAAGCTGAATTTTAGGATTGAAATAGTCGAAAATCAATGTTCTTTATCATGTTCTTTATATTTTAATCAGCAAATTATTTTCATTAATACGGGGACATCTTTTAGGTTGGAGCATGTTCTAGTCACTGGCACTACGTAACTGGGAGGGTGGAAGGTTGCAGCATGATCATTTTGACACTCAGTGGGTGTTTCTTTTGACAAGTGCACATAACAGAACATTTGGAAAGATTTTTTCGGGGGTGGGGAAGGGGACGGGGAGGGGGACGGGGATGGGGATGGGAGGCTGGGAAGAAAGGGGAGAGAGAAAAAGTGCAATATCAAAACTGTTAAGATCCTATATACTGAGCATCTTATCCATATAAGCACACTTCGTTCCTTGTAAACGAAGTGTACTTTACAAGGAACTGTTTAGCCTGTATTTAATAATAAAGGTCAGAAAAACAGCCTTACTGGAAAAGTTAGCCATGTAGTGTTCCATTGGAGGAAGCTATTTGGAAGATTCAGAATGAGAATAAGTGCTAACTACTCTCTTTTCTTGGTTTAACATTTTTGAAATGATAAAATCCATATAGAGCATTTTAAGATATTGACAGGAGTGCTTTCTACAGGTAACTTGTTTGCTTTTTTTAAATATTAGATTTATATAGTACATTTACCCTTTTTTGAGGTCCGTTTCCTTTCTCTAGTTCTGTCCTTTGAATTGTAATTTACTTATGCTTTCGGGATACATATTCTTTTATTGTTACTAAAAGTTTCCTGTGGTTAATTTATCAATATATGTTATTCACAGTGCTTCATGAACTTTTAAAGGAAAAAGCGCTAGTAGCATCACAGCTTATATATATAAATATTAGCAATAATTACTTGCAAATTGTGTTTTTTAAACCAAAAATATTCTCTGAGATAATGGCAGCCACATTTAATGATTACTATTTTAAAATTATTTTCCTTTTGAAAATATGAGGAAATAGAATGTGGGGAAATTCCATTCAATGTTCTTTCTGTACTCTTCTTCCTTTAGCTTAGTCATGTCCAAAAATCCTTGTAAGGCTACCACTGGCAGTAGTTTTTTTTAAAGAGAAGACAATAACCTCCACTGAGAAAAAAATTACATTTGATAATTTTAATGTTGTTCACTGCTTTGTTATAGAGTTTTTACTAAGAGCTGAATTTGCTAACTTTAGTTTATTAACTAAATATTTATTTAATAACATAGTATGTTCAAGAGAAAATAAATTACAAACGCCCTTGCTTTTTTTTCATCTTTATGATGGCTGCTCCTCTTTACTATTCTTAACCTCTCCCTAAAAAACTCCCAACAACCCTTCTTCTATTTCTGTACATATTTCATCTTCCTCTTCCATTGTATTATAGGTTCCTGGAGGGTAGGGATTATGTGTCATTTTTCATTATTGTATCCCCATTCCCTAATATAGTGTCTAGTCATAAGAAAGTGCTGCTTAAATATTTTTGAATTGACATTTTCTTTAGCATATTCAAATATAATTTGGGTTTTCAAAATTTTGATTACTTTGGGGTCTGTCTTCTTTTGGGGAGTAATAGAAATGCTAATATCACCAGTGCTGCTGCATTAATTGCTGGTATCTTAGAGTAACCTGAATATGACTTGATCATAAATCCATGTGTACAGTCAAAATGATTCACAAAATGATTAAAAATATCATTTTGATAAACTTTTGTATTTGAATATAACATTGTGCCTTGTTTAATGATTTAACTAGCAATTCAGCAAATATGTGAGACTTACTATGTGTAAAATACTGTCCCATGTATTAGAGTTGAATATAGAGTTTAGGTAAGATCTTTTTGGGGCTGTGGAGCTTATAGTTCAGTAGGGGGGTAAGATACAAATGTGGTTAAATATAATATTCAATAAGTACGTTTACTGAGTTATGAATAATATTTTTAACTTAGATAATATAGATTATTTTAGGTTCTTTAGGAATTTGATTTCTGCTGTCACTTAGAAACACTTTTTTGGCATATTAAGAGAGAGAATTTCTGAAATTTTTGCTTCTAATAATGGATTCAACAAGATCCTCTAAAGCGTTACCATGGAAAATGGACCAATTAAAAGAAGTTTTGCTTTCTTTTGAAATTTAAATAATTTCTTTTAGTTTTTTTTGCTAGTTTAAACTAAAGAGTAGAAATCTTAGGTAATGATTTTTTGTTTTAATGAAAAATGATTTTTTTTTGGTATTCAAGTTCCTTTCATTTAGTGAAGTGCATAGTAATTTTCTTTTTTTAAGAGTGTGCTGCTTTTTTCTACTTTATTTTGTGATTAAATCTATACCATTATTAAATAATATAGAAATGCAAATCAGAGTTCAGAAATATTTGCTATTTGTATAAGTCATTTATATCCAGAGTCTGATGACATTTAGGAATTTCAGCATCATTAATCAACAGAGCATCTTATTAAAAAGTTTTTAATATTTCAGGGATCTAGTATTTCATTAGCCTGGGTACTTATTCCAAGCATGAAATTGGGAAATCCGAATGACTTGTGTATGGTTTTCAGAAATTCTTCGATACTGTAACTAACCTGGTGATGGCTTCTCTAAGAAGTACTCAGATGACAGGTCCATTCCTGTCATTTGCTCTTTAAGTCTTTTTAGCTTAGTATGGCCTGTGGGATAACTTGATTACAAAATGAGACATAGGAGTAGGAACAATGGAGAATTCTTTTTGATATTAACAATATAAAACATAAAAACTGTTTTGTAATTCCCAGAGTGTTATTTATGAATTGTTTTATTAAGGAAATAGTTTGTCAATTTAAAAAGACCCAGCCTATGTCTATGTTGTTAATTGATAGTACTTAGAATTCAACTCATATTAAAAAATCCAACCCTTTTAGAATGAGATATTTATTAGTTGTGGACTTGATCTTTCTTAAAGGATGTCAGTCCCTTCTTTGGGAATCTATTTCAGATTTTCTAAATTGCCTGTGACTTAGACCTTAATTTCATCCTGTTTTTAGTTAAGGGGAAGCAGCCTAGAGTATGGACAGGCTGATACAAATAAACTAGCACTTCTTAGAAAAACAACTAGTTGTAAGATGTTCTTTTTTACTATGAAAAGTTGCTCATTTTTTATTGGCCAAAATAAGGCACTTGAAATACCAATTGATATTTAATATTTGTTCCATTAAAAACTTTTGATTATTTTGATGAAATTGGTGTTCTATTAAAGAATATCATGATGCATTCTGATTTTAACAAATATTTATTGAACACTTATTACCTGCTAAATACTAAGATGCTGTATACCATAAATTTTGTGGTTCAATTTGAAACAAAATGGTATAATTATTTCAGTCAAATTTAATATTAGGTAGATTTTAAAGAAGTAATTTCATGGAATAAAGTGTACAGTTCTTTGAGTTAATTGCATCTTCTAAAACACAAAAAGTTATAGCTTTTCATGTATAATTATTGCTTGATAGGAAGAATTTTTCTGTATTTGCAGTGTCTCTGCTATTTTTAAAACATGCTGTTAAAAAATCATTTTACAATTGCCAAATCCCAAAGAAACAGGGACAAAGTGCTGATATGGTTTTCAATAAAATAAGAAGATTTTAAATAATTGATGGAAAACCATTTTTCTTTTATTACTTGTGAATTTTAAAAGCTATGATTGCATATTATAGATCCATAAGACTATAAATAATCTACCAAAACCTTATAAATCACTCAGCTCATGTGGTAGACATATACCTTCTTTTCTGTTCCCTTTAAGAGCTGTTGATTTTTAATATACCCTTACCAGTGCTTACTAGAATGTTTTCATTTAGATCCTTTTGTATATCAGATGTTGATAAAGAATACCACCTAGGTTAGGAAATTAGTAAAAGTTATTGCTCTTTTCATTACCTCCCATCCCCCAATCCAATCACTTGCTCATTTTTTTTTCACTTTGTTTCATTGTTGTATGGCATCTCATATCTAATTATCTCCAAGACGATTGTAATAATTTCCTAATTAGTTAGGCCTTTCTGCTTCCAGTATTGTCACCTTCCAGCTTCTCATTCATATAGCTGCCAAACAGATATTTTTAAAACATAGTTCTGACTATGTCACCCTTCACTGCCCCTTCAACATAGATACCAACAGATCTTCAGCGGCTTTCTTTTGCTTCTAGGGAAAAAACCATCACCACCACCACCAACAAAAAAACAATCCTTAACTTGGCATTTGTCTTTCCGCAATGTGGTTCTCAATTACTTTTTCTTTCTTTTTTTTAATTAAAACTTTTTATTTGCAAAACATATGTATGGGTAATTCTTCAACATTAACCCTTATAAAGCTTTCTGTTATAAAATTTCCCCCCTACTCCCCACCCCTCCCCTAGATAGCAGGATATCCACTACATGTTAATTATGTTAAAATATTTGATAAATCGAATATATGTATATATATTTCCACACTTATCATTTTTGTGCAAGAAAAATCATATCTACAAGAAAAAAAATCAGAGAAAGGAAACAA
>JAJPUD010002208.1:115563-132091 GCA_023553655.1 Myrmecobius fasciatus | reverse complement strand
TTTCCACACTTATCATTTTTGTGCAAGAAAAATCATATCTACAAGAAAAAAAATCAGAGAAAGGAAACACAATGCAAGCAAACATCAATAGAGAGCATGAAAATGTTATGTTGTGGTCCACATTTCATATCCCTCTCTCTGGGTGTGTATGGCTTTCTTCACTGAACAATTGGAACTGGTTTGAAACATTTCATTGTTGAAGAGAGCCATGTCCATCGAATTGATCATCATATAGTCTTGTTGTTGCCATGTATAATGATCTCCTGGTTCTGCTCACCCAATTACTTTTTCAAGATTATTTCACTTTAACATCATTTCACATCTCTCCCTACCTCTGTTTTGCATACATTTTTTCCTAATGCTTAATACTTTCCTCATCAGCCTTACCTAATACAATATCTGATCTGTACTTTTCTTCAAAGAGCAGCTCAGGTGTGTTTAATTCCTCTTCAAAGATTTTCCTGATTTTATTGTCTCACATGTTATTTTCCTTTTTTAGAAATTACTTAAAAAAAAAAAAACTTTTGCTTTTATATCATCATAGTTTTCCGTAGTACCCTTTTTCCTTTCAGTGAACCATCTGTATTGTTTAATATTAAAAAACAAAGATAAAAATAAAAAATAAAAGAAGAAAAAAAATCAGCACAACAAAGATCAGTACATTGAAAAAATCTGAAACAAGTACAGTGTGCAGCACCTATGGATTTTTGCTTAGATGTCTTAATTTCAATTATGTTTGATCTTTAAATTTTGCTATATTCCCTTTTGATTTGTATGTGTGTAATTGCACTTTTTATTTTCATTGTTATAGTCATATTGTATATTCTTTTCTTGGCTTTGCTTACTTTATTCTGCATCAGTTCACATAGATCTTTCCTAGCTTCTCCATGTTCATCACATTCATCATTTCTTATAGCACAGTAATATTCCTTTACATTCATATACCACAATTTGTTTAACCATTTCCCAATACATGGACATCTAACTTTATTTCCAATTCTTTCCTATCACAAAAAGTGACACTATAAATATTTTGGGGGGAGGGATGTGTATGTGTGTGTATGTTGACTTCTTATCAGTGGCTTCCTTGAGATATAAACTTAGTAATGGAATCTCTGGATCAGAGGGCATGGATAGTTTATAAATTACTTTCTGTATGTTCTATAAAATTATAGAATGTAAGCCTCTTGAGTGCAGACTTTTTTTTTGCTTTTGACCCTGAATTTTCAAATCCTAACAGAGTGATAGATAAATTTATTGATTTATTGAATTGTATTTTACAATCTCCCATAATATCTTCTTGTGGGTAATTTATGATTATCTTTGTTCTTAGTAATTTGCATTCTGTCATGCATTATTTTAAATTTCATATATTCTAAACATTGCATCAAAATTGGCATGAAAACGAAATAAATGAGCTCCTTTTGAGATAATTCCAAAATATAAACAACTCAGGAAAAGTAACATTTGTGAGAGGTGGCATTAGCATAGTGAGTGGAGTACTAACTTTGGAGTTAGCACAGCCTGGGTTCAAGTTCTGCTTCTACTAGCATTGTGATCCTGGGCAAGTCTCAAGGCAACACATGCTGACATGTAAGTTGCAAAGCCGATGCTAACTTGCAATGGTAGGAGGAATTTCCTCATTGAGAGTTCTCATATCTATATAATCATATTAGGTAAACAAAAAAATTAAAAAGAGAAAATAATTTATTTGGCAGGCTAATATTATTTTGGAGGAGGGATACTAGAAAAATTTTATTGCGTTTTAGCTTTAATCATTCTTGAAAGATTGATGTTTGTCATACTTTCTATTTCTACTAGCCTGTTTTAGTACATTATTCTAATACGTTGTTCTTTTTGTTCTACTACAATCAGGATTATGAAGTTAATAGTTTAATCTTTGAGAAATTGTAGTTGTAGTAGACTGGGAAAAATCCACTACAATTTCACCTCTCTTATTCTAGGGTTGTGGAACAAGCAGAATTGGGAAATTAGGAGAGAAAACCATCACAAACCATTTTGCTTCTCTTTTATTGTTTTGTTTTTTCCCAGTGTAATTCTTGCGTAGGTGTTCTCTCCTAAGGGAATAGCAATAAGACCATTCTCTTTCAAGATGCTTAAAGAGATAATATCATAGGGTAGAAATGATTTCTCTGTAGAAACTATGGAAATACAATGTGTACTAATAGACAACTTTTCATGGGGGCAATGAACCTTTCAAGTGCCAGGCAGGTAAATCAGTAACTCCTTGTGATTACTTATATCTGGAATTTTTAGCCATAAAGAAATTGGACACATAGCACTGGTCTGATATTAACAGCATACACTATTATCATAACGGAAATGGAAATTATGGAATGTGTTAAGAAAAAGAAAAACAAGCACTTTAACAATCAGTAACAACTATATGAGTCTATTGTTAATATGCAATCTAGAAATATTATGTACAAAGAGCATTGGACTAAGAATTTCACATGAGTTCAGATATCAGCTGCCTCTTGCTATTTCTTAGCCTCAGTTATCACTATGGGAAAATAGAGATGATAATGATGTGTTCCCTTTTTAACCTTAGATGATTTTTTCCCCCTGAGGCAATTGGGGTTAAGTGACTTGCCCAGGGTCACACAGCTAGGAAGTATTAAGTGTTTCAGACTAGATTTGAACTCAGGAGCTTCTGACTTCAGGGCTGGTGCTCTATCTACTGCACCACCTAGCTGCCCCAACCTTAGCTGATTAAATGAGAATACATGGGAAAACATTTTTTAACTAGAAGCTGTCATTTTTGCCTTGCATAAGAAAAACCTGCAGTGAGAAGGATCCTCAAGATCATCTGGGACCTCAGTCCTCATCTATGTATGCATCCTTTCTAGTAGTCTTTTATAGAAATTAGAATTACTTGGGGCAGCTAGGTGGCCGAGTGGATAGAGCACCAGCCCTGAAGTCAGGAGGACCTGAGTTCAAATCTGGTCTTAGACACTTAACATTCCCTAGCTGTGTGACCCTGGGCAAGTCACTTAACCCCAATTGCCTCAGCAAAAAGAAAAAAAGTTACTTTTATAATTATTTTTAATTTTTAAAAATAGGCAACCCAGGAAAAGGGAAGAGGAGGCTTTAGCTGTATAACTGAACATTATTCAGATAGAACAGAGACTTTAGATAAATTAATTATGTAGTAATTTGCTTGACTTTTTATAATAATTAAAAATAACATAAAAATTAAAATTTCTCCAGGAATATGTGCTAGTGCCCAAAGAAATAAATTTCTTTGTATTTTTAGGTCTGGAAAAAACTTGGAATTGCCATATTCTTTGCAAGGTCAGTAAGTCATTTCACTGAATTTTTCAGAACATCTTAATTTGCTTGTCTATTGCATTGGTTATCTGTTTTACAGAAGTTATCAGTCACTTTTTTTAAAGGCTTCTTTTCTTTTTCTCTATTATCTTAGAATTTGTCTAGATATTTACATTTTATTAATGCCTGCAAAGACAACTGCTTTTCTTTAACCTCCCATATTGTCTCTTGCTTGTGGTATTAATGTATTAGTGTATTTGTTTATTAACATTTATTAGTATTCAGCTTCTTTACCTTTTTTCCCCTCAAGGGATAATCTTTTAGATTAGGTATTTTCAGTGATCAGTATTTAAAAATAGTTTTTGAATGTTTAGAATCTTATAATTATGTTCATTTTTGCTAATACTATATTTAGAAACACTACTACCAATAGCATCTTTTCTCAAAAATCCATTGATATTTGATACATTGATGTGGTTGTTTCTTCCAAGGAGCTGTTCTGATTATAAACTCTAAGCTCCTGCCTTCTTAATTTGTGCAACTCTTGCTTACATCCTCTTGCAGACAGAGGTCTACACAAAGTTCTCTGGAGATCTTTCTTAAGGTTTCATGGATACAATGGAGCACAAGGGCTGTTCTTAACATCTTTGCTTATGATGCTTTAGCCAACTAATTTTCCATTCACACATGTTTGTGATGACAGCGTAATCTTCAACACTGTTCACATTTTCTTTAACTCTGACTATCCTCTGTAACCTTATAATCATCTTAGACTTTAACTTTTGCCTTCTTAATAACTCATGAATGCTGATGCTTGTTGAATTGAATTGAATATTCTAATTTTGTCTCGTGTGTGTGTGTGTGTGTGTGTGTGTGTGTGTGTGTGTGTGTGTGTACTCTGTAAAATCTTTTTTGGGGAAATCTTCAGTATCATTAGATTTCTTTTTCCTTCTGTGATTATTGCTTTTACTGTATCTCAGATTTTCCTTTTGAGGTAAGCTTTCCAGATTGTGATTCTACCAGAGCATGATGGCCTATCTTTTCATATAGATAAAGAATAACTATAAAAATTGGTACTACTTCCTCCCTCAAATATTTGAGTTCTATGTTTGAGTCAAACTGTCAGCCCCCCCCTTTTTTTTTTGCTGAGGCAATTGGGGTTAAGTGACTTGCCTAGGGTCACACTGTTAAGTTTTTGAGACCAGATTTGAACTAGGGTTTTCCTGACTTCAGGGCTGGTGCTGTCAGCCCCCTTTTTATATTAGTTCATTGACTTTCTCAGATTTTTTGTCTTTAAAAAAATCCCCCAAAACATTCTTTGGCTGGGCAGATTGAGGAGCTGCATTCTAGGAGAGTTTATTTTTGTTTTCTTATGCTCTTGTGGAAAAAAGTTATTCTATTTCACATTTCCATATGCTAATATTTTCTCAATGTCCCAAAGCAATGCCACATACTTGAAATGATGGATCGATTAAATTTTTCTTCTGCCCATTATATGATTGCTCTATTTTTATCTATAAATATAATAATTTAAAATGTTCTGATATGAACCATGGGGGATACAGTTTATAGAAAGCAGGGCTTTGGCACTTAAACCAATAGCTTATTTCCCCTTTTTTTTTGTTTTCTATGTTTTAGTTTTTTAAATTACTGATTGCATACAATAGTATGTTGAACTCAAATATGGAGCTAGTCCATATTGAAGTCAGTCTTTGATGCTTGTTCTCTGTCACTCTTCTTTTTCTCATAAAATACCTGCTTTTTCTGATCCATATATCCAGTGTTCTCTTCATGCTTCCAACTCCTCTCATTAAAATTTATTTGTCTTGTTTCTTGTTCCCATTAGGGTCTTTGCTGTATCTTTTTTTTTTTCTTTTAATATTCTAGGTAGCTAACTTTGGAAGCTGAAATATGTGAACACATTAGTGGATACTAAAGGTTTCCACATATGTAACCCTTTCCAGTAATGTGTCTGTATTTTAAAAGGTGCTTGGAAAGACATTTTTTATCTAGTCAAAATGTAATATATATACTAAAAAGGAATTTAAGACACTGACAGGGCAGTAGTTACCAGCTCTACTTAACTATAGGAACAGTCTTACTCATTTCATATTAAAGGTTTTATGTAGGAGGATAATAAAAAATAATTCAAGTTAGCAACTATTTATTGAGAACCTATTATACTGGCACTTGAGATACAAAGACAAAAATGAAACAAGGGTGGAGCAAGGGACAACATATACTTAGAAAATTAAGTACAAAAAAACATACAAAGTAATTTCTTGAGGCAAGGCATAGATCTAATGTGAATGAGATGGTATGTAGTAGTATATTGGAAAAAGCTATATCTGGAGTAAGAGGACCTGGGTTCAAATCCTACTTCTGATTCTTACCATTTTTGACCTTGGAGAAGTCATTTCATCTTCTTGGGTCTCAGTTTTCTCATCTGTAAAATGAAGATGTGGGACTAGCTGACTTTTGAATACTTTTCTAGTTTGAGATTTAAAGTCTTTTTGTAATGGAGGCCTTCTGGCCTTTGGTGGGCAGTTCTTAGAGCATGTCCAGATGTTCCTTGCTTGATGAAACTTTGGTGTAACCTCAGGGGTTGTTTTTGTACAATAGTGATGATGATGTCTCTAATTGTCTGAGGAAACTAGAAGACCTGGTAATTCAGGGTTGTTGAACTGGAACTCAATATATATAAAAAGGGGAGGCCTATTTCTCTCTACTCTTTTCCCTTTTCTTTCTCCCTTTTCCTTTGTGACTGAAAAAGAATTATTTTTACTGCCTCATCTGGAATTGTAGAAGGGCCCTGTCTCTTACTTGGCCATGGACGCTCTGAACACATGAGAGCCTCTGTCTCTTTATATTTATTATTTTTTAGTCTTAGGCAGACAGATATGAGAAGGCTCCAGGCAACCCTGTGAAGAAGATTCAGAGATTCAGAAGTGGTGATAGCAATAGCAATATCCAGAGGAGCTATAGTTGCTGATGACAGTGAATGTGGCCTCATCATGAGCACACAGTAGAATGATGCTTACCTGAGGAATAGCAGTTTTATGGAGTATAACCTCTCATGATGGAGAGAAGTGTCAGCTAAAGCACTGACCCCAGGAACTCAGTGGAGAATTATACCCTAGTGGAACTTCATGACAGGGCTTTGTGAAGGGAGAAAAGTACTTCCAGGGCCAGAAATTGGAAGATATCTCTTTGTCATGTGTGATTTGTCTTACTGTCAGTGTACTTTAAGTCCACTCTCTGTGGTCTCTTTTGAATATGAGAGAGAGTCCTCTTACTCCTCCAGAATGGGAGAGGATATTTTCTATTAACTTTTCTTATTGTAATGTCTTAGTAAATACCTTTTTTTAAAGCTAATTAAGTCTGACTGATTGTTAATGGAAAGTATACCACTGGGGAAAGGAAATAGCAAATCACTCTATTATCTTTGCCAACAAAGTCCCAAATGGGGTCAGGAATATCAGACATGATTGAATGGACAGAACCACAACATACCACTGGGTGTTTGAGTGACTGCTAGAAACTTTAGCCCCTCGCTTATTTTCTCTAAGCCGCCATCTGACCCCAATGGATATTAACTTGTGAGTGAGAGAATAAAAATTTTGGGGAATACACCATGATCCTTACACGAGTAGGAGAGAGGTTTTATTGGGCACAATGGTAGGGTAGAATAGGTATGTGGGAGTGACATGGATTAATATACGATATCTAGGGGCAGAAGCTGGTGATAGTCTGGAAGGGAAACTTCATCTTAGGCAACCCACAACTCAGAATCACAAGGATTCTCAAGTGTAGTTCTTTGACAATGTTAGATAGGCTTTTCAGAGTAGTTACATTAAATTGATTTCATTATCAATTCCTGAGCAAGATGTAGGAAGGTAAGGAAATGCTGTGGTGGTGAATCCTTGATTCTATCTGATCTTTAAGGTAAGGAGGATTGGTGGAACCCTGGAACATGACTGGTTTTAGGGGATGAAGTGTATTGGAGGTACTCGACCTCTAGCCTTTAACCTGGTCAGCTCTACCATAGGGCTTCCTCCACTGTTAGGTAAATTTTCCCTTTTTAAAAGTTATATGAAAGGAGCCTAAAAAATTAGAAGTGTAGTAGGACTAGATTTAAAAAAAAAAAAAAAAAAAAAAACTCGACCCAGAACATTAAAAGACTCCTTTGTCAGTGAGGCTAGGTTTTTTTGTTTTGTATTGAAGGGGAAAGATAATGGAGGGCAGAGAGAGAGAAATAGAAACAAACCTCAGAGGATGAGGAAACTGGGACCCAAAGAAAGGAAGTGATTTTTCTGAGCAGAGCTGGCAGAGCTAGTATTACTTTTATTGTTTGGATCTTTGGAAAATTTAATAATTAAATCAATCCTGTTTTCCCTTTTGGGGTATAATACTATGTGCTAAATTATAGATTCTGAATAGATTTGTTTTTGAACTATAATCTGTTTCTGTTGTTTTTACTGCGTTAATTTTCAAAGTGTGTACACTGTTGAAAGAATGATCAATATACATGTTAACAGATTTATATGAAGTATAAAGTATTTTATGTGTTAGCGTATAGATTTGGTTGTTAAAGTTTGTTGTAATCCCAAACTTAGTTATATTAACTTATGTGGAATTGTATTTATCTGCCTATTTAGTGTGCCATAGTAAATGAAATATTGGACATGGTTTGGGAAGAGCTGCTTCAGATACTCACTAAATGTGTTAGCACTCTGCAAATTACTTAAGTCCTCTCTACCTCCATTTTCTCATTTTAAAAATGGAGTTAATACTCTCACTTACTTTGTAGGGTTGTTTTTTTCTTTTTTCTTTTTTGAGGATCAAATAAGAAAATATGTACGCTGTGTGTAGGTATATATATATAAATATAAAGTGCTTTGAAAATTTTAAAGTACTATATAAATTCTATTAAATTATTCATCAATTTATGAGTAATAATAGTATTTATTTATGGAGGATAGAAGGAAAAGTGAAAGAGAAAAAGATAATTGAATGAATTTAATTTGACTCCGTTTGTAAACACTGTATCTTAAGATATTCTATTAATCATTGCTAAACCACTAAAGTTTTTTTAAAAAAAAACATCTTTGAGAATTGTTCCCAACAATTTTTGGTCTTTATACAGAAGAATTAAACGTTTATTTAATAATATTTTTTCATTTAGATGGTTATTAGCTGATATGAGAAACAATAAAATTGTAGTAAAATGTGTGGACAGTTTGTCAGTTCAGTCTAATACACATTAATTACCTGAAATGTGCAAATTACTACTCTTGCCTTTGAAGAGCTTATGTTTGGATATAAGACATAGGCAGATGAATTAATAATTGGGATTTGATGCCTGTGAGACCTAGATGGTTGTTTTTAGAAAATTTAGGAAAGGTTTCATTGGAGGAGGCCATAGTTGACCTAAATCTTAAAGGAACATAAAGATGCTGAAATGCAAGTTGGAGGGGAGAATACTTGGGAAGGGCTTAGATGAATCTGTAGTATGGCGTTACAAAATTTGGCAAGCAGTAGAACAATTTGTAGAATTACAGGGAATAATTTGAAATAGTGCTAGAAAAGGAAGCTGGAGTCAGATTTTTTTAAATGCCTTAAATGTCAGGCTTCAGGAATTTGTATTTTTATACTAAAGTGATTGTTAGAGGTTTTTCTGGGGGAGAGTTAAAAGGAATACTTAAAAATAATTAATCAGGGGCAGCTAAGTGGTGCAGTGGATAGAGCACCAGCCCTCAAGTTAGGAGGACTTGAGTTCAAATCTGGTGTCAGACACTTAACATTCCCTAGCTGTGTGACCCTGGGCAAGTCACTTAACCTCAATTGCCTCAGCAAAAAAAGGCAAAATAATAATAATAATAATTAATCAAATTGTCATTCAAATAAAACCTATTCTTTAAAATTTAGGGCACAAGTTATTAAAAAAGAAAAGCTTCAATTTTGTTGATAGTGACAAACCATAGCCAAGAGAAGATTTTGTTCTTCTTCATAGAAAGGAATTGAAATTCTGAGTGGAAGCCATTACCCACAAATTGTTATAGCACCTAAAAAATGTAGGTGTATAGACAGACTCCAGATAGGAACTCATCTTCCCTACTTCAAATCTAGCCTCAGATTAGCTCTGTGACCCAGGGTAAATTACTCAATTCTGTTTGCCTCAGTTTTCTCATCTCAAAAATGAACTGGAGAGGGAAATGGCAAACTGCTCTAGTATCTTTGCCAAAAAACTTCAAAAGTATTCAGAGATTTTATTTTTTGGGGAAGATTTACTTACTACCTTTTCTTCTGTTACTTATTCTAGTAATTTCTTTGAGTTGTTATTTAATTTTTTGTCTTTTACCTCATTTCTTCTAAGTATTCATGTAATCCTTGAAGAAAATTCATTTTTTCCTTTGAGTTTCTTCTTGAAATTGTTATGAAGATAGATTTGCAATATATTTTGTTATCAAAATACCCTGTGGAACTCAGCAAGGTTGGGGAGCAAACCCAGGATGAGCTATTGCTGCCCATTGCTTAACCAGTTGCAAACTAGTCCAGGAGTACTTAACCACAAACACTCTTTTAAAAGAGTGAAAGAATTCATTATTCAATGATTTTCATGAAAAGTGGATGTGCCCCGGAATGGGACCCACACCAAATACAGAAACAGAAGCAAGCTTTATACTGTTAATTTGGTTCCTTTACCCCTCCCATCAATGTTCGGATTGGTCAAATCTACAGTCTGGGTTATAATTGGTCAGGTTTACAAACCAAATTACAATCCTCCTTATTTGCCCATTCCATATGTCAGAAAATGAAGGCTGTCTCCTCACCCAGGGTGTGAAAGTTAAAATGTATGAGGCACTTGCAAAAAACTTTTGCCTTGTTATTGGCCCTAGCCAGTTTGGGCCATTTTAGGCCTAGGCCCCTTAATCAGGAGCTTTGTTGTTCAGCCAGTTTCTTGACTCACAAAGTGATTGGAGATATCTTAACAAGTATTTCATCTACCCCTTCATCCTATTTTGATAATATCTATAGAAATGTGACTTTTCATATTGCTCACAATTCCCCCATTTTTCTTCTAATAAAGATTTAGCTTCCATACCTTTTCTGTTGCCTCTTCTTCCATTTTTATTTTATTTATTTTATTTATTTATTTTTTAGCATCAGTTTACATTCTTCATCATTGGGAGATTTGTCATGTATTCTTTCAACCATTATCCTTATATGATCTGATCCCATCATTTACACATTTGGGGATGGACCTACTGGTGTCACTTTTTAGGGATGTCTCTTTATACTGATCCTCTAATCTAAGGGATTATACAACAAAACAGCCCTGAGAATTCCCATGGTTACTGTTAGGGAGGTAAAGATTGATACAGCCAATCCTCTCCAAATACCAAAGTAGGATTCTGACCAGTCAGTGATAGGATCGCCTATTCCTGACTTCTGAGCGAGTCCCTCAGACAAGGAAGTGAACCACTGCAAAGCCTTTGTAATAGTACCTTCAGGGGCAGTATTATTTGGTGTAAAAGTACAGCAATTCCATCCTATCATTTTACAAACTCCTTATTTTTTCTGCTAACAGCATATTCAGTGCCATCCTGTTTTCCCAGACCATCCTGTTTGTAGCATCCAATTGGCTAGCAATACCTTTCACTGCCTCCTTAGTGTATTGTATGATTCTTTGTTGGTTATAATTTATCCAATCTACATTTTTGTTAACTGTAATCCACAAAAATAGAGACTCAAATCCAGCAGCCATGTGATTTTGGGCCTTGAATTCATTAGGAACTTCCCTAGGAACACCTATTTTATCTAAATACATCTTTTGATCAAATGATGCATGAGATCCTTCAAAAGTGTTTCTCCTTTTCCTGATCTTGGGCCTTATCACTGTATTCACATCTGGGTTTAGAATTCTAGGGTGAATGGTATAGCTAGTGCACTAATGGATTGGTTTCAGGCTAGTTGTGGGGAAGAGTCATAAGAGTGTTGCCTCCAGGAAACCACCAAAGACCTGTGCAGGACATGTTCATTTGAGAGAAATTGCCAGTGTTATTCTCTATCAAATTCCAAACCTGGGTGTAGACAGATATTTCCTAGGTTTTGGTATCTTTTACTTTGCCATGAGAGACACACTGAATAATTTCTAGAGGTGAGATAAAGGATATAGCATAGTTTGTTTCCTCACAGAAGTATTCTTCTCTTGAAGTATTATTTTGGGAACAGGAGAACCATACACTTGAATTCACTCTCATATTTTTCCATACCTAAAGAGAATGGTACTTTCTGGAGAATGGGGCACCTAGTAGCACAGCATAGAAATTGCTTTTGTTCAGGCGCTTTACAGAGTACTTTACCTATTCTACTCTCCATATCATATTGCAATCTCTATTATTTTTACCATAAGTCCTTGACTTTCATCTGTGGTTTAAGAACCATGATTCAAAATCTTCCTTAAGAGCTCTCTACCTATTACATCTATTCCCAAACCACATGTTTGACTTACTCTTTGATCTGTATTTACAAACATCTGGCCCTTACAGCAAACCAAACTATTCCAAATTGGATAGGCAGTTCTATAAAATCCTCTTTCTCCATTAGTGAACAAATACTTATTATAATTGTTGTCTTTCAAGCCTCTACATTCTGTTTGACAAGCATCAAACTGAATTTTTTACGGGGTATCTTTTCCAGTAATAATTACCACCCAATCTTAACCTGATGTCCCCCATCTTAAATGCCAAATACTATTGAAGCTGGAGAGGAGCATTAATAGTGTATAAAACTCCCCTTTATGGGATCAATAAACTTCTTGCTGGGAATTCATTCAGATAGTGAGTAGTTTGGGGTCCATGCACCAACCAGGACTAGTTCCCCCCCAAACAAATGGGAGTCCAAAGTCATTTGGAGTATGGGATGATGATCTCATCTTCTGAATGATCTCATCTTCTGAAACTACTTCCTGCTGTGAATGGATGAAGAGCTAAGTCATCCTATAGGGTCCCAATTTGGGACCCTGGGGGTGAGCCAGGAACTGATTGAAGCATCTAATGGGTTCTGAGTCATATCCCTGAAGTTGGTTGGTGCAGCTGTAATTGACCAAAACCTTTTAGAAAACAAATCTAATAAGCAGGGGTTAGAGTGGTTTGAGATACAAAGACCAGTCCACATAAGATGTACTGGAGAGACCAATATAGATTGTGTCTGCATCAGCAAGCCAATTTCTTATAGCTTATTATGTGAATATCAAATAAGTTCTTTATAAGAAATCATGTTTGTGCCACAGGACAGATAGGACAAACATGCTGCTCCCACATTAGGAATAAAATAAAGTTGAATTTCCTATTGATGTAACATAATATCATATAAGTAACACCCCCCCTAACCAAACTTGATGACACTAAAATTCTCTTCTCCAAACTACACTGAAGATGTTTCAGCTTGAGTTTAAATAATCAATAAAATAACAGCTGGGTCTCTCAAACAGTTGCATCAATAGCAAAATGTTCTTATATTTTGAAACATTTAAAGACCTTGTATAAACATATTTCTAATAAGATAATATCTCTAGGAACAAGCAGATATCCATCTATCCAATAATGGAAAAGAGTCATTTTTAGATATACAACAGCAAAATTTTTATATTTGTATTTTGTTCATGGCTTTTAAACTGACCACTTGCTCAGAACATAGAAATTTGCTGGATTCAAACTTGAAAAATAATAGTGATTATGGAGTCTCAAGAAATTTTTTCTCAAATAGCCAAATTTTACTTCAGAGATTTCACATTAAAAAAAAAAAAGCTTAAAAATCATTGTTCATAACTTAAACTATCTCTGGACTGATGTGGTGGCAGGAATTCTTCTTCTATGCTTTTTTTTTTTCACATGTACCTGCAGGGCACAGTCAAAAGTAAGTGCAGAAAAATTAGAGGTCTTATTTGCTAACTAGCTAACTCTCTTTGGGATTACAATTCTGCTCTAAGTACTTCAAGAAAGCTATAGATCATATTTGTTATCAGTCATTAAACAGTGGACCATGATGCATTTAAATAAATGTTAAATAATTTGCAGAAGACAAATGTAGACCATAGAAGAAGAAATCAGTTTTGAAATAACCACTCTCAGAGCATTTATAGTTAACTAGAAATCAATAGACTTTTAAGAATAGTTCCTTTTAGTACTAAGCAGTAGAACTCTTGATACAGCATTTTATCTGAATAGATTTTAGCTTTACTGAAATGGTCTATACCTTTAAATAATGGAAGCAATTTCACTTAACCAACTGGAGGCCCCGAGGGGAGCCGGAGCAGGATTGAGTGGGTTGTTGTTATTTAATTTTCCCTCCCCAGAGGAAGGGCTGAGGATGGGATTAAGGAGCAGCTGCACCCAATGGGGGAAGGGTAGACTATTCCTTTCCCTTTTAGGGCCAACTGATCTAAAATAAAACCATGAAATTATTCAAATAACTAGTAGACAGCTTTCAGTACTCAATTTCCGATTACTCCCAAAATTCTGATCAAGAATTTTTCAGAAATTCAAAGATGAAAAGATTTCAAAACTATTTCACTTGTGAAAGGGAATTTTATACTTTAGAATCAAAGCTTTTTTTCCCCCCAAGGGCTGATGATTTTGTTAGCAAAATGGTTTCGAGAAACCTGGGGAGTTTACAAATTAGGAGACTAGATCTCAGTCTACTAACCCTGTCTGTCCAACCCCACCCTTTTCTATTCTTAGTGTCTCCCCCCCCCCATAGTAATTATAAGTTTTAGGTTTCAATATTGTGACAATAACCCTAAATAACTTTATTAACAATTTCACAGTTTTCATCAGCAATAGCCAAATAGTCTTAAAATTCAGATATAATTTATCACAAAAAAAGGGATAGGAATCTCATGTAATTTACATTGTTTCCAATTTTAACACATACCAATTGAAAAAGTTATTTTGAAATCAACCAGTACTTTAATTTGTGAGATTCTCTAAATTCTAACTAGATGTTCCTTTCAAATTCAGTTATCTTTTAGTTGTTTTCCAATTCATGCAAATCTTTTCTCTCTTTTTGTGAGCTAGGAAAGGTCCAAGTGCCTGTTTTTACTTCAAGATTCAGGCCTTTTCACAGAGGTTTTCATCAGCACAGCCCCACAAACCTGACTCTTGTTAATGCCAATACAAGCTTCTTACATCTTTTTAATTTTATCAATTGTTTGTATAATCAACCTTTCTTGTCCTTTATTTTTAAAACCCCTTTTTCTTTTCTTGTCTTTCCCCTTTTTTTGCTGAGGCAATTGGGGTCAAGTGACTTGCTCAGGGCCACACAGCTAGGAAGTATTAAGTGTCTGAGGTCATATTTGAATTCAGGTCCTCCTGACTTCAGGGCTGCTGCTCTATCTACTGCACCACCTAGCTGCCCCATAAAACTCTTTTTTTCTTTATCACATCAAATACAGACTTAAATTTCTAGTAGCAGTACTTCAGTGTTAATCTACATGTGTTTCTAAAATCTTAATTCAAAATGCATCAATTGAAAGTAATTCTAACCATATAAAATTAAATTTAAACACAGAAATTTATGTTTAATTCTTGGGAAAAGAACAAGCAGATATCCATCTCAAACTCCTCAAAACTCCACTTTTCTTAGCCTCCCCAAAATCTTTGAAATGGCAGTAAACTATTTGAAATCTGAGATGGAAACACAGGCCTCTGGTAGCAAAATGGCAGTGGCTCTCATCTTCCCCCAAACCTTGTACTCTCCCCCAAAACTATGTGGATGGCTTGCATTTTATTATGTACATAGGGAAAGGGGAAAGATTTTAAAGTAAAGTATAAAATGGTTTTCCCTAGATTTCCCAAGAGCCATGTAGAGATAGTCTCTGATGAAAGAGAGAGACAGAGACAGAGAGAGAGTCTCTCTCAGAGAGAGGGGAGAGGAGTATCCAGTATCTTAAGGAGAACTGAAAAGACTACATCCATCTGCAGAGTCCCAAGTTCTGGGAGAAGGATTTTAAAACTCTGGGTTTATAACCTGATTCTTGTAGGGGGATATACTGTCTTACAAGTGGTGGCCTTGGCTATTCACCAGTCCCTTCAAGGGAGAGAAACCTAGAAGCTGCTTTTATCTTTTGAAAGCTTAACTTGTAAGAAAAATTCAGGTGAGTTTGAATCAAGAGTCCTGAAAGGCAAACAGAGACACAAAACAAGCACTTTGAAAATTCTAGATGGCCAGATCTTTTTGTTTTTAATTTTTCAGCTGACAGAGAGAAGCATAAAATAGAGGATAACACACACACACACACACACACACACACACACACACACACACACAAAACACATTCCTGCTTTTAAATTTCTTTTCTTTCTGTCTAGTCCAGTTATTTCTTCCCTATTTTCACCCCTTTTTAAAAGAATGTTTCCTGGAGAAGAGTCCTTTCTCTTCAAGAGCTTCTCTTTAATTCCCTATCTTGTTCCTTCTCCCCTAGAATCAATCCTGAAGGGCAAGTCCCTCCCCCATTCCCAACTAATTGGATGTTGCAGAAGTTACAGAATATGAATCTCCATTCCTCAAGATGTAACTAGTCCCTGCTCCAAAGGAATGTACATTCTTATGGGGCAAGGTAACCTGAGATGGGTAAGGGGGCAAAATCCAAAGGATTTTTTTTTTTAATTTATGATCACCACTCCTGATTACAGGCAGTCTCTGCCCCCAACTTTTAGATTGAGAGAAGAATCCTCATGAGAAGCAGGTATATTCCTGAGTGGTATCACACACCAAATGCTGTTGGTTTGGTTCCTTATCCTTCCCATCAAGGCTCAGATTGGTTGGATTTACAATCCCAGTTACAATCTTCCTTATCTGCCCATTCCATATGCGGAAAAAATGGAAGCTGCCTCAGTTAATATATATGTATAAGGTACTTAAAAAAAGCATTTGCCCTGTTATTGACCTTAGTAGGTTTAGGCATTTTTAGATCTGGATCCCTTTATCAGAACTTTGTTATTCAGCCAGTTTTTTGACTCATAAAATGGTTGGGTGGTGGGGCAGATAGATGGCATAGTAGATAGAGTGCTGGCCTTGAAATCAGGAGGACCTGGGTTCAAATCCAACCTCACACACTTAATATTTCCCAGCTGTGTGACCCTGAGCAAGTCACTTAACCCCAATTGCCTCGGGAAAAAAAAAGATTGGTTGGAGATAATCTTAACAGATATTTCACCCCTCCCTTTATCCT
>JAJPUD010002208.1:94577-115553 GCA_023553655.1 Myrmecobius fasciatus | reverse complement strand
CTTCTATGACATGTCAGTTCAGGTTCAGGATAATGTATGCCTTGGAGAGTTAGGGTGTCCTTGATCCTAGATGTGCTTGACTGGCGGCTGCACTTATATTTCTCCTTGGGGGAAATTTGCTCATGTTCTGGCTACTTCTGGACAGAGAACCTGGAGGCTACATGTGTCTTTGGACTTTTTCTGTCCATGTTGGTGTGTGAAATATATATATATTTCAAAGTGTTAAGTCTAGTATTAACTTTTAGTTTGCTACTAACTCATTGTAAAATAAAAAGTTTTGTTCCTCCCTTTATCACAGTGATTTGTTTGTTAGCCGTTAAATTACCTCAATAACTCCAAAGCTACGATTTTATCAGTGAGGGTTATGCTACTGAAACAGCATAGAAACTTTTATTTTTTTTGTTGTTGCTGTGACTTGGGAGGAGGAGGCTAAAAATCATATTTTCCTATTCCCTTCCCTAGAATAACCTCAGTACTTTGGGGTTCCTTGAATTAAACATTCAAGTCTTTTCTGAGACTTTAAAAATTAAGACATTTTAAATATTCCCAAGGAGCTTTCAAATGGATTTCTTATTCTTATTTTGTACTTTCCTTAGTTTTTGCACATCAGTATTTTCCTATAAGTTTTGAACTTCCATTTCAAAATGAAGGATTTGGGAGTGGTGGGTAGAGTATGAAAGGAAAATCTCATTGTGGGAAGTTGGGTAAAAAAAATCAGAAAATTAAAAGTAAAAATTTATGAATTTTTTTGACAATAGTGAGAATCTTTAGGCATGATTTAGAATAGACGTTATTAGCTGATAATAATTGAAAATAACTTTTAGTATGAAGAAATTAGCTACCAAATTTTTAAAAGCATTATTTTTTGCACATTTAAATAAACTGGAATTCACTTTTATGACAAGAGGCATTAAAAAGCACTCTTATGCTTACAGTTCATGTTAGCCTAGATAAAAATATAAATTATAGGAAATAGATTATTTTTTTTGTTTTTAGGGGACTAACAATGTAACATATTGGTATTGGAAATTTCTACCTTCAATAAGGTAGATGATAATGATGAAAAGACTATTTTCTATTAACAACTCCACTTTGTTGGTCTTCAAACTCAACTTACTTTTTTCCCTCCGAAGCCCCTCCCTCCTCTTCTCTTCCCTGTCACTATCAAGAACAGTCCTCATCAGTGGTTGTAAGCTTAGTTTCATCCTTCACTTCTTAATCTTACCTCACATATTCAGTTTGCCCAGTCTTGTCATTTTTCTCTCACAGCATCTCCAATATATTACCCCTTCCACCGTCAGAATTCAGGTCCCTCTCATCTTCCAGACTGACAACTGCAGTCTTCTTTCCTTAAACCTGCCCTTTAAACTTCAGTCTGGTGGAACTGTGAACAGATCCAACCATTCTGGAGAGCAATTTGGAACTATGCTCAAAAAGTTATCAAACTGTGTATACCCTTTGACCCTGCAGAGTTTCTATTGGGCTTATATCACAAAGAAATCATAAAGGAAGGAAAGGGCCCCACATGTACAAGAATGTATGTGGCAGCCCTTTTTGTAGTGGCTAGAAACTGGAAACTGAATGGATGCCCATCAATTGGAGAATGGCTGAACAAATTATAATATATGAATGTTATAGAATATTATTGTTCTGTGAGAAATCACCAGCAGGATAATTTCAGAGAGGCCTGGAGAGACTTGCATGAACTGATGCTGAGTGAAATGAGCAGAACCAGGAGATCATTATACATGGCAACAACAAGACTGTATGATGATCTATTCTGAAGATGTGGCTCTCTTCGACAATGAAATGTTTCAAACCAGTTCCAATTGTTCAGTGATGAAGAAAGCCATATACATACAAAGGGATCTGAATGTGGACCACAACATAACATTTTCATGCTCTCGATTGATGTTTGCTTGCATTGTGTTTCCTTTCTCATATTTTTTTCTTTTAGACACGATTTTTCTTGCACAACAATGATAAGTGTGGAAATATGTATACATATATTCGATTTGTCAAATATTTTAACATAATTAACATGTAGTGGATATCCTGCCATCTAGGGGAGGGGTGGGGTGTAGGGGGGAAAAATTTGTAACAGAAAGCTTTGTAAGGGTTAATGTTGAAGAATTACCCATACATATGTTTTGCAAATAAAAAGTTTTAATAAAAATTAAAAAAAATAAACTTCAACCTGTCCTCCATAGAGCTGCCAAAATGATTTTTCTAAAATGGTCTGACCATCTTACCCCTCTCTCTCCTAACTTAAGAAAACTCTAGTATCTCCCTGTTGCATTGAGAATCAAATATAAATTCCTCTTCTCTCTGTTTTTTTTTATTAAAGCTTTTTATTTGCAAAACATATGCATGGGTAATTTTTCAATATTGATCCTTGCAAGCCTTCTCTTCCAAATTTTTCTCTCCTTCCCCCTACCCCTTCCCCTAGATGGCAGGTAGTCCAATACCTGTTAACTATGTTAAAATATATGACAAATCCAATTACAGTTACCTTGCTGTACAAGAAAAATTGGATCTATAAGAAAAAAAACTTGATAAGGAAAACAAAATCAACAAGCAAACATCTACAGAAAGTGTGAAAATGCTATGTTGAGATCCCACAGGACTCTCCCTGGATATATATGGCTTTCTTCATCACTATACAATTGGAACTGGTTTGAAACATCTCATTGTTAAAGAGAGCCATGTCCATCAGAATTGATCATCATATAGTCTTGTTGTTGCTGTATATAATGATCTCCTGGTTTTGCTCATTTCACTTGGCATCAGTTCATGCAAGTCTCTCCAGGCCTCTTTGAAATCATCTTGCTGGTCGTTTCTTACAGAACATGAATATTCCATAACATTCATATACCATAATTTATTCAGCCATTCTCCAATTGATGGGCATCCATTCAGTTTCATTTCTAGCCACTGCGAAAAGGGGCTGCCACAAACATTTTTCATGTGGGTCCCTTTCCCTCCTTTAAGATCTCTTTGGGATATAAGCCCAGTAGAAATACTGCCCAGTTTGATAACTTTTTGAGAATGGTTCCAAATTGTTCTCCAGAATGGTTGGATCCATTCACAGTTCCACCAACAACGTATCAGTGTCCCAGTTTTCCCACATCCCCTCCAACATTCATCATTAACTCTTCCTGTCATCTTAGCCAATCTGACAGGTGTGTAGTGGTACCTCAGAGTTGTCTTAATTTGCATTTCTCTGATCAATAGTGATTTGAAACACCTTTTCATATGATGAGAGAGAGTTTTAATTTCTTTATCTGAAAATTGTTCATATCCTTTGATCATTTATCGATTGGAAAATGCCTTGAATTCTTATAAATTTGAGTCAATTCGGTATATAGTTTAGAAGTGAGGCCTTCATCAGAATCCTTAAATGTAAAAATGACTTCCCAATTTATTGCTTCCCTCCTAATCTTGTCTGCATTAGTTTTGTTTGTACAAAAAATTTTAAACTTAATAAAATCAAAATTATCTATTTGGTGTTTAAGAATTTGTACAGCCTTTTGGTCTCTAATACTTTCTCATCTATGATGACAGTTGTAACTGTTTCAGTTTCTACTTCTTAAGAAATGTCTTTGTTTGGAGGAAGAAATATTCATCAGATTTATATTAAAGTAAATTTCTACTTTTTAGTAGGTTTTTAACCTTTAATAGAGTAGCATTGGTTCAGTAAATATCTACTTTTTAGTAGGTTTTTAACTTTTAAATAGAGGAGCATTGGTTGAAGACAGTGATTTTTTAAAATCAGTGAATAGTGTTTTCAGCAAATCTACTTTTTAGGAGGTTTTTAACCTTTAATAGAGTAGCCTTGATTGAAGAAAGATTTTTTTAAATCAGTGGATAGTGTTTTCTGTTAACTGTGGTGCAGTAATCTAGTACACCTATATAAGTTATTAATTTACCAAAATAATATTTGTAATTGAATATTCTTAATATCCTAGAGTTTTGACTAGGTTTATGCTATAGTTGATTTGTCCCTTCATTTCCAAATTATAGTAATAGCACATAAAATAAACTAAATCTCTCAACAGACAGGAAATAAATTGTACAAGGTCAGATGGTTGACTTATTTAAAGGATAAAACTGAATGCTAAGTTGGAATACAAGAAGATTGAGATGGTATGTATGGTAATATATAGTTCAGATAATTGAGATAACTCTTGTCTTATTTATTTAAATGAATTATTGATGCTCCTCAAATAGCAAATTTATAAAGGAACAGATACCAACACAGATTCTTGCTATTTCTTCAGGAACTCTGAAAAGAGCAAGAGGTATAGAATGAGTGGCTATGGCTCTTAGGTCTTTTATAATGTGATTTATTTGGTAGAAAAATTAGAAATTGAATCAATTTTGGTACTTATATCTCATTAGAAACTATCCCTCTGATTGGATCCTCTAATTAGATAGAAGGGGATCTCTGTTTAAGGAGAGGATTCAGCATAGTCTTCTCCCCATTTACAAACTGCTTTTGAGATTCTTTGGCCTTTTCCATCAGGTCCCTGGATAACTACATTCTCCCTTGGTTCTTCTACCTCTTCCCTTTTTAGCTTCCTTTTTCATGTTATCTTTTCCCATTAGATTGTAAATTTGTTGAGGGCAAGAACTGTCTTTTTATTTTTATTTATATTCCCAATATTAAGTAGAATACCTGGCACATAGTAAGTATATAATAAATGTTTATTGACTAAATTTCTAGAATGTTTTATTATGTTCATTTTCAGATCTAAGTGTAAAAATATTTTACAAAATCTAACATAAAAGATTTGAGATTATCTTCTTCCCATTAATATATTACTGAATTTTGACTTTTATGTACTTTGTCACTGCATTCTGGGGTAGATAGAACACCTTAGGGTTTACTAATCTTGGTCAACTCTCCAAAAATTCAACTCATTCTTAGATCAAATCCTTACCCAAGGTAATCAGCCTTGTAACTTTCTTGGGTCATTGGGGCAGAATGGATGGAGTACTAGGCTTAGATTCTAGGTTCTTAACCTTTGTTGTGTCATGATCTCTTTTGTCAGTCTGGTGAAGCCTGAGGATCTTTTTTTAGAATGTTTGTTGCCTCTATTCATAATGGAAGGAAATGATAAATTTCATTTAGAGGTTAGTGAAAATAAAGATGTAATTTTTTTTCTCATTGGAAAATGGACCTCTCCTGAAACTTATTCTTGGATCACTTATGGGTTCTGTGGACCCTAGTTAAGAACTCCCAATTTAGCAAGAATTGGGTCTAACTCTTGCTCTTGACATTTATTTTATCAGTGTGATCTGAGGCAAATCACTTAATGACCAGGTGTACCAATTGTGTCAAATGATGCAAAGATTTAAAATTAAAAAAAAATTTACCATAATATTCAATAACTTCTATCACAAGCAGATAATATAATTTTACTTTGAAATAAACGTTTTCATCCTATTGTTTCCACTACATGCAAATGTACTGTCGGTGATAATAGCTTGATGAATGCCTTTCAGGTATTCTTAAATTTCAATCTTTTATGTCCTCTCACAGCCTTAGTTTCCTGATCCATCAAATGGAGATATTAATAATTATAGTACTTGCCTCTTAAGTTTGTTTTAATGATTAAATGAGAATGTATGAAATCTTAGTAGCCTATGCAAATCGGTGTTTTCACCTTGATTTCTTTGAGTTCAGAGACCACTCATTTTTCCTCTGTTTTTCTTGCTGTTATTGTAACCTGTAAGACTTCCTTGTCTTCTTATACTTGTCTGCCACACCAAACCCCTAATAGATTTGCTATCAAGTGAAAATGGAATCTGCAAATAAAATTATGAGAGATGTATAAGAAGGAAGTAGTTTATGCTTAAGTTTTCTATTCCAATATTTAACTGTGATTCTCTAGACTAAAACAGTCCCTAAGTGTATTATGGTTCCCAAAGAGAATGGTATCTCTTCTACTAGGGTGCTTGGAGCAACTGTTTAGGATTCAATTCATTTGTGGTCTTTGGCTCCACCTTACTTAGTCATTCTATAATCCCAATTTTACTGTTGTCCAATTTTTGGTAACTTGTTTTTTAGAGATATGTCCCCTTTCTTCCCAATCACTGACTGGAATTCTTTTCCTGTAACTAAAACTCACTCTCTGTTGGGAAAAAAGTATTTAGTGATAGATTACTTCCTCTTTCTGGACTTCAATTTCCTCTAGAAGATCTTAGTTGTTATTTATTACATGTGCGAACTAGGATAGATTACTGAATTTTTCTGACCTACTTCTGTGTGAGCTTATGAATTCAAAACCACTATTTTTAAAGTATATTGATGAACCGTTTTATTTTGTTAAGGAAAAGATGAATGATACCTATGTGTACAGGGTTTCCCAAAGTTATTTTGCATTTTTAAGCAATTAAAGCACGCTTTTGGGATTTTGGAGAGGGGGGGAGGGGGAGGGGGGAGAGGGGAAGGGAGAGGAGAAAGAGAGAGAATGTGTGTGTGTGTATGTATTTACACACATACAATGTATCTTATTTTTCAAAGTTTTGTTTTTGGTTCCTGATGTTTCTTGATTAATTTTTAAATCAGATTTTGTTACTATAGTATATATGTCATACTTTTAATTATCAGAATTTCTACTTTGCTTTCTCAGCTTGCATATTAGGGGTGTTGCATTTTTTCTTTCAGATTTTTTTGATTTCTCAATTAAGAACCTCGTTACTATGGAATTTTCTGATATTTTTACTTGAGTAAATTGGCTAACGTACAGCAAAGTGATTTGAGTTAATCTTTTCTATTATCTTAATGGAAACATTTCATTGTTTTTGAAAATATAGTAATTCAGGATTTTCTGATATGATCTGAACTTCTGGAGCTAAGTAATAGGATCTGGGCTAAGAAATAGAGACTTTTTCAAGGATAAACATTTGAGGTTAATGAAGAGCTATCATTGAGACAAAGAATATGGAAAGTTTTATATAACAAATGAAAGGTGAAGCTTCTATGAAATCAGTAGTAGTTCTCTGATAGTATGTCCTTAATAGGCTTAGGGATCATTCTCAAAGTCTTGTTAAGATCCAATAAATTTTTTACTTTAATTTGCAAATGTTCTGGTAGTTCTGTCCAAGGGTCTGGATCAAATTCTATGTCCTTAAGGTTCCTTGGAAAGATAGATTATAGATAGGGCTTTTGGAAAGATAGATAAATTCCTGATCATTTGTTTTCCCAGCTTCCTTTCCCTTTTCATTTATTTTATTGAAGACACGGATCAGTTTGATTTAGACATGTTAGAAACTTCCCCCTCACTTCCCTTTTCCCCACATCTCTGCTTCCCACCTTTCCCTTCCTCTGACCTATCAGTAGCCTAGTAATACTCTAGATTTTACAACTTTGGACAACTGAGATCTGTAGAGCAGAGAATAAATGTTGATGTTAATGCTGAATGATCTAATCCACAGAGTCTTTTAGGACTTGAATGGGAAATAGAGAAAGAAAGAGAAGGGAAGGGTGGTGGTATAATGTTACATAACTCAGTTAATCTTTATCATGCAGTTTCTGACATTACATTCCGCCATTAAAATACAATGTGGTTCATTCATTCAACAGACATTTTATTTAATGCTTACCATGTGCCAGGCACTAGGAATATAAAAATGAGACCATTTCTGCCTTCAAAGAACTTTTATTTTTATTAAGTATCATTTGAACCTATAAGGATGAATGGTTGATGGCAGATCCAGGCCATTATAATGCCTGAAACTGATTGGAACCAGTTTCCAATGATATGACTAGAGGTTGGCTGGTTTATAAAATTTCCATTCTCATAATGTTGGGACAAGCCATATGTCCTTGTGGGGTTTGTCAGAACACTATATAAAATACTTTATTTCTCATCTTTTGCTATCAGAAGAATTGTTTGTGCTTTTAATGATCTGTGATTTTGTCAATGTTAGTACTCCTGTCTCTGGCATAGATTTCTAGCCCATCTTAATATATTATAGGTTGTACTGGCCAAAAGCAATTCATCATCTAATAGCTAACCTTTTGGTAATGAGCCTTTCTCCTAAATTAGCTAGATTCATCATTAGGCCATAGACACACAATTCATTTGTGTGCTCTATTTGGAGTTTTTCTAGCTGGCTTAGAACTTATCATTCCTTGTGTTAAATGCAGAGCCTTTGGGAATCCAGAACCATGTACATGAGAAAGACATGGAAGTTTAGTTGGAGTAGAGGTATTCTTTGCTACTAGTGTATAAATACCAATGATCATGTTTATTTGAAAAATAAAATGCTAGCTATATTCCCTGAGTTACTTTTGCTTCAATATCACCCATTGGAGTCCCAGTATAGGTTAATATCTTTGATGTGTGGCAAGAACCAAATAAAGCAAATGAAGAATCAAAGGATATGATGCCATTTCCTTTTTATTTTGCTGGCAAAGTTTTAAAAAGTTCTGGCTGTACACTGTTTAATGTACTTCACTGACAAAAGGTTTTGGTATTTCATTGTATTAGAAAATTAATACAATAAATTAATAAATTATTTTGGTTGAGTTCATTAGGGTTTACTTTTACATGTGTCAAATTTTTTTTGTGTCAAATTCGATATACAATTTCTTTTAAAAAATGAATGAATTGATGAATGAATGTTTCAGTTGCTTGCTATTTTCATCAGTTGACATTTTGTTATCACCTTTTCAACTGAGCTTTTCCATTTTTAAAATGTAAAGCTGATAAAGATTTTGCTGTCACATATTTGTTCAATATTATGTAGGTTTATAGCCACAAAACTACTTGTTTTGAATGTAAGAAATCACTGCAGTTTTAAAAGAAGAACGGCAAAGAATAAGCAGAATAAAATTGTGTTTTCTATTTTAATGTTTAATAGTTGTCTTCATCTGTAGACAGTGCTGGATTTGTTAGGAGAAAAACCTGATCCCACCTTGGGCATTTGTAGGCAGTGTGATTCTGGCCAAAACATTTAGTCTCTTTACTCATCTATAACCTCTTTCTTTCCTTATCTGTAATATAAAACATTTGGGCTTGATGACTTCTGTTAAGGTTCCTTTCAGCTCCAGAGCTGTGATTTTTAAAATCCTGTGATCTGGGTAATGCCATTTGTTCTCAAAATATCTAATACAAAAGGAATTTCTTAGATAAATGAAATATTAGGATTAAAGTAATACATATATTTTTTTTATCTTAGAGAAATGTACAGTAATTGCAACATAAAATAGAATTAATTTCTAGTTGACCAAAATTCAAATTGCTTCATGGGTTTATGTGCTTTTAAAGTGTAATTATTCTTTTATTAGCAGCTGAAATTTAAAAAAATTTCAATATTTTTATTTTTAAAAAGTCTTAGGTTACATATATTTATGTCCAAATCTTATTGTATGTGTATACATATGTACATATATACATATATGTTATATATATATTATGTATTTTTTTTTTGGTTATTACAGAGGCTCTGAAGAATAAATTTTGAGATACTTAAACTTAAATGTTATTTTTTCTCATCATATATTTTTATTTATTTTGTGTTGTATTTTTCCCCTAGTTACATGTGAAAATTAATATTTAGCTTTTTTTTTCAAAAATTTTGACTTAAATTCTCCCTCCTTCCTCTTTCCCCCCTCTTATTTCCTGGAAGTGGCAAGTAATTTGGTTTAAATTATACCTGTGCAGTCATATAAAACATATTAGTCATGTTATGAAAGAAAACATGGACTAAAAAACTCCCAAGCAAAAATAAAGAGAATTTTTAGGAATATACTTCAATTTATCTGTTAGGGTTACATCAATTCTTTCTTTGGTAATAGATGGCATTTCCTTCAGAATTTTCTTGGATCATCATTGTATTGCTGAGAATAGGAAAGTTATTCACAGTTGATCATCATACAATATCGTTATTGTGTACAATGTTCTCTGATTCTGCTCATTTCATTTTTTACCAGTTCATGTAAGTTTTTCTAGTTTTTTGCTGAAAGCATCCTTCTTGTTACATCTTATAGCATAATAGTATTCCATCACAATCCTATACTAACCATTTCCCAGTTGATGGACAAACCCATGATTTCTATTTTTTTTTTTGCCACCACAAAATGAGCTACTATAAATATTTTCATGTATATAGATCCTTTAGCTTTTTGTTTTTGATCTCTTTGGGATACAGATCTTGTAGTGGTTTTGTTGGGTCAAAGGATATGTGTGGTTTCATGGCTCTTTGGGCTATGAAATATGTTTCCAAATTGTTCTCCAAAGTGACTAGAGTAGTTTATTAATCCACTAAAAATTCCCAGTTTTTCCATACCCCTTGCAATATTTGTCATTTTCCTTTTCTATAATATTAGCCAGTTTAACGCATTCCTGATGTGAGTAGGTTTTCAGAACTATAAGCCTTCTTCCCCCTTTTAAAACCTGTGCCTTATTCTTCCTCTATACCTAAATTTGTGTAACATAATTACTATTTTTACCTTATCTCTCTTTTGAGTGCCCTCTTGTTGATGTCAGTCTTAAACACATGGTATACATTTCCGTGTAAAAAATATAATAATTTGTCTATGTTAAGTTCCTTGAAATTGATCTTTGATATTGGCTCTTGTATATTAAATTTTCTACTGAGTTTGGGTTTGGTTGATACAAAATCTTGAAAATCTGCAAATTTGTTGAATGTCTATTTTTTTCTCATTTAATATTAGGGATAATTTTGCTAGATATGATATTTTTGGCCACAGGCCTACTTTTTTTTTTCTCTCTCTTTTTTTATTAAAGCTTTTTTTATTTGTAAAACACATGTATGGGTAATTTTTCAACATTGACCCTTACAAAACTTCCATTACAAATTTTCCCCTCCTAGTCCCCACCCCTCCCCTAGATGTCAGGAAGTCTACAACATGTTAATTATGTTAAAATACTTGACAAATCGAATACATGTATACATATTTTTACACTTATCTTGCTGTGAAAGAAAAATCGGATCTACAAGAAAAAAAATTGGAGAAAGGAAACATAATGCAAGCAAACATCAATAGAGAGCATGAAAATGTTATGTTGTGGTCCACATTTCATATCCCTTTCTCTGGGTGTGTATGGCTTTCTTCACTGAATAATTGGAACTGGTTTGAAACATTTCATTGTTGAAGAGAGCCACGTCCATCAGAATTGATCATCGTATAGTATTGTTGTTGCCGTGTATAATGATCTCCTGGTTCTGCTCATTTAACTCAGCATCAGTTCATGCAGGTCTCTCCAGGCCTCTCTGAAATCATCCTGCTGGTAGTTTCTTATAGAACAATAATATTCCATGACATTCATATACTATAACTTATTCAGCCATTCTCCAATTGATGGGCATCCATTCAGTTTCCAGTTTCTAGCCACTACAAAAAGGGCTGCCACAAACATTCTTGCACATGTGGTTCCCTTTCCTTCCTTTAAGATCTCTTTGGGATATAAGCCCAATAGAAACACTGCTGGGTAAAAGGATATCAGACCTACTTTTTTTAATTGACAAGGTATAAGATTCCAGGACCTGTGGCTGCTGATAAGTTCTGTACAATTCTAATTGCAGCTCCAGTGTATTTGAGTTTTCTTTTTCTCGTTTCTTGCAAAATTTTGTTTTTGATCTGTGGGTTTCAAAATTTGGCAGTAATATTCCTATATGTTTTCTACAAAGGTCCCTGTTGAGGTGGTGATTGGTGGATTTTTTCTATTTCTACTTTCTCCTTATGATCTATCATTCCAGGAATTTTTTTCTTGGATTATTTCTTGCATTATTGTGTCAAGGTTCTTTTTTTGGTAACAGTTTTCAGGTAGTCCAATTATTATATTTTCTCTTCTTGATTTATTCTCCAGATCTTTTTTTTTTTTTTAATGTTTCCTGTTCTGTTCTATTTCTTCATTCTTTACATTCTCTTTTGTTATTTCTTGATCTTATAGCTTCACTGGCTTCCCCTTGCCCATTTCTAGTTTTCAAACAGTTTTTTTGGTCTTTGAGACTTGTATCTCTTTTTCTAATTGTTAATTCTTTTTATCCATAGTCTTCTTGGTTTTTTTGGATGGTTTTTATTTTATTTTTAAAATTTTTTCCTCAATGCCTCTCATTTTATTTTTAAATTCTCTCTTGAATTCTTCTATAAATTTTCTCTGGGCAAGAAGCCATTTAACATTACTCTTTGGGGTAGAAGAAGCTTTTTTTTTTTTTTAACTGCAGTGCCCTCCTCTGAAGATAAACCCCAGTCTTCCCTGTTCCCATAGTAAATTTCTATGATTGAATTCCTTCTTTTTTGCCAGTTTACTTTTTTTTTTTTTTTTTTTAATGAGAAGTGTTAATCTAAGCACCTCTCTCTAATCGTGGGGTGGGAGCATGATGCTCTACTTTCACTTCATTTCCTTTCTTTTACCTGGAACCCCAAACCAAAAGCTCCACCCTCCTGCAAGTAACTGCAGCCAGCAACTTCCCTGTTCCCTTGCCAGTCCACTTAGCCATGTGTGCTGCTTTCTTTTCTCCCAGGCTGCATCTCTGTAGCACAATTGGGCCTGGCATTCCTAATCAACCGAGGTTCTCTCAGGCTTCTCAGGCTCAGACCTGCCCGATTCCACATGGTCTAGGAGGTAAAAGTTTCTGTGGTTCTTGCTGTGGTTCTTGCTGAAGCTCCAGCCAAACCCAGCTGGCTCCAGGGTTTCCAACTTGGTGTTTCTGCAGAGCTGGCCTGAGGTATTTGCACTTCATTTTAGTTAATCTTCTGCCTAGGGTCTTCAGATCAGGAGCACCCCTCTTCTGCTCCAAGTAGTCTTGATTTTTCCTCACTCTGTTTACCCTGACATACAAATTTGTTCTGTTTGTGGGGGAAATCTGGAGAGCTTGAAATGTACTGACCTGTTCTGCCATCTTCCCAGAATCCTCTTTCATTTTGATTACTTTGTCTGAAAACTACCTATTTATATCTTTGACCATTTAATCAGTTGAGAAATGGCTCTTTAAATGTGACTTTCTAAAGTATTGTTTACCATCACTGAACTTTTCTAAAGATTCAGTCCTTGGCCCTCTCCTCTTCTCTTTTCTATGTTGGAGGGCCTGTCTTGTAGCTTCAACTGTATATATAATTGTTAAATGTAGAATATTATTCCTGTCTTTTCATCCATCCTCTCTTCCCTAAACCATCTGAAGGACATTTTGACTTGGCAATCACATCATTACCTTAGGGTCAATAGTCTTATAACAGATTTTGTCATTCTCCTCCAAGTCATGTCTTCTCATTTTCTGTATTTCTATCATTGGTGGTATTATTTTCAGGCATTTATATTTGAAACTGGGGAGAAGTCTTTGACCCTTTTTGACTGCTCATGCACCAAGTCCTATCTAGTCTTCTTTTGAAATGACTCTTACATTCTTATTTTCCAATTTCCCTTGCCATCAACAAAGTAGTGAATTCTGGATTTGGTAGGACAAATTGCCACCTTTTCTGATCATCTCTTTTTATTTTCTCCCTTCCATTCTACTGGAAAGTTGTCATCTAGCCATTAGTTGAAAACTTCCAGTGGTAAGTAATTAAATAGCTCATTAGGTATTCAATTTTTGGTTCTAAACTAATTATCAATGTGAGAATACTCTTAGAAACAACTGTTTATCTGTAGTCAAGACCACTAAATTTTTACAGCAAATATACAAACCAATAACAAAGTAGAAGAAATACTGATGATGCATTGTGTGGAGTTGCAGCAGCTTCTATCTGAAGTATGAAAGATTCATTAATGTGGGAAAAATAAGAAATGGAAGAAAGGCAAATATTATTGTAATTTTCTATAAAAGTTTTCAGAAATTATCTTTACCAGTAAAAGTATCTCTAGATTCTCTTGTTCTGACTGAACCATGCTCTTGAGCATAATAGGTGCTTCTCGGTGAGATTCATAATAATGTTGTTAGAAGGCTAATCCATTGCATTAATATATGAGTTCTGTATATATGCTTGAGACAGAGAGTGAGTTGAGTCCTGAATTAAACAGGAGAAAAACAGTGGGTTCTATTGCTTTTAGGACATTGCAGTGCCTATAACTCTCCCGAGCTATATCCTCTGTAAAGAATTGAAATTGTGAATGACCAAATGCCATAGAGAACTACATGATAGGCCTAAGTAGTAAGCTATAGCATTTTTCCAATTATGACATACATATAAGAAGTGATGGAAGTTTAGAAATGAGGTTGATTGAAGTAATGAAGTCACACTCTCCCACTTAAAATAAGTGATAAGCTGCTTAATTAGTCACTTTGAATTATAGACTTTGGATTAAATGCTGTTACTTTTAATTATAGATTTTGGATTAAGTGCTAAAAGTGTTTGGAACTGGAATGACACTGAAGAAGAGTCCTCATAGTCTCAGGAAACTTGGTCACAAGTAAGTGCTAAATTATCAAGGTAGTTTCGAACCCAAGTTATTGCATAAGATAGACTAGGCTTCGGTATTTAAATCCCTAAGGAGGAAGCATATTTAAAGAGAAGAAAACTTGGCTGCTAAGTCCCACATCCCAAGGAAAGAGGCCAGAGAGAGAACATTTTTTCCTTTTTTGAACTTCACTTTCAACTCTCTTTGAACAGGTACAAGTATTAACAGGAGTCTTCCAGTACCCTTTCTATTCCCCCATGATTCAATTCAATAATAACCTATATAACTACTGTTACCTGATTTGTTATAAGGTTATTAATTTGTCTGATTAGGAGGGTAAGGTCATGATAAATGATAGAAAGGACTGAAAATAGTTATGATTTATCTCACTTTTCTGGTCTATAACTAGGTTCATTTGTCTTTTCTTCATTTGGTTTTGTCATTTCCTCTTATTGGACCAGACATTTCTTTCTATATTTTTTTGAAGCTAATTAATAATTATGATCAGATTATTCTAGAGAACTGGAAACAGCTTTGACAAATCCTTATTTTTTTTGGTTCCATTTAAAGTGCCTAAATAATTAATAATGCTCATTTTAAAATTTGTTATATAATCATAAACAAGTCTTTTTATTTTAATCAATTGAATTTTTTTCTCTCCTTTTAACATTAAAGTTGACATTTTGTTTCTTGATTTTCTTCCTTCCCTCCTTCCTTCCTTCCTTTCTTTCTTTCTTGAGCTATCCCATCATTCTCATTTTGTCCAGTTTATATAATCATCAACAAGAGTAATTATATGTTATTATTTTTTACAATAGAACATTTGCATTTGGACTATAACATCTCAATCATCAGTGTGATAAGGAAAGTTTTTAAAAAAAAGACCACTAAACAATAACTATATATATATTCGATTTAAGTATTCTAACATAATTATCATGTAGTGGATATCCTGCTATCTAAGGGAGGGTTGGGGAGTAGGGGGGAAAATTTGTAACAGAAAGCTTTGGGTTAATGTTTAGGAATTACCCATACATATGTTTTTCAAATAAAAAGTATTAATAATAATTTAAAAAAAAAGACCACTAAAGAAGACTAAAATGGGAAGCACAGCAGAACTAGATAAAGAACACATGGAAAAAAAATAAGAGGCAAAATTCTTGAAAGCATTCAGGAATCAATTCAAGATATTGGACTCCAGTTAATTTTCCATTCATCTATGAAAGTAATCTTCCTAAAATACATGTTTGACCACGTCATCCCCCTCAGTAAACTCCAGTGGCTCTCCAGCACCTCTGATATCAAAGAAAAATCCATTTTGGTATTCAAAGCCCTTCATCACCTGGTCCTCTCTTACCTTTCTAGTCTTCTTACATTTAAACACTGTGTACTTCAAGCCATGTCCTCTCAGGATCCTGTAATCAAGTAACGCTGGTCTCCTGAAGATACTAAATAAAATTCCATTGACTGGAAACTTTTTCTAACCTCTTTTAATACCATATCTTCCTTCTTTTGATTATCCTTAATGTATCCTACATATAGCTAGGTTGTACATAGTTTTTTGCATGTTCTTTCTCCTCTTCTTTCCATCCCCCTCATCCCACCCTTTATTATAATCTCCTTGTCTTTTGCCTTCGAGTTTACCACAGTGTCTGGCAATAGCAAGGTACTTAATAAATACTTATTGATAGCCTACTTTCCAGAAATATTGTACATTATTCCTTTTTTTGAACATATATAGCCCCCAAACTGGCCTATTTCCTCCCTATCTTTATATTCTATCTTCTACCTTGATGCCTTTGCACAAGCTTTTACATTCCATTCTCACCATCATCTCAGAATTCTTAATTTTATTTGAGACTTAGCTCATTGTTGCATGAAATAATGAAAAGTGAAGTGAGCAGAACTGTGTATAGTAATAGCAATATTGTTTGAATAATAATTATGAACAAACAAGTCACTCTGATAAATACTCAAATCAACTATAAAGTACCTATGAAGGAAGAGCTATCCACTTCCAGAGAAAGTGATATATGATATTTCATGTCATGTGAACAAAACCATGTTTTGAAAATGGTTATTCTTAAAATTTGAAAAACTATTTTTGTTAAGAGCAAGAATTCTTTTTTTTCCTTAGTTACATGTAAAAATTTTTACATTTGTTTTTTAAAATTTTGAGTTCTAGATTTGTCCTTCTTTCTTTCTCCTGCCCCTGCTTAGAAAAGGAAAGCAATTTGTAGTCATACAAAGCATTAATAGTGTTGCAAAAAACAAAAAACAAAACAAACCCAGAAAACCCAAGAAAAATAAAGGAACTTTAAAAAAAAAAAGTTTGCCATGATTTACATTCAAATTCCATCAATTCTTTCTCTGGAGGTATATAATCTTTTTCATTCTAAATCCTTCAGAATTATCTTGCATCATTGTTTTGCTGAGAGGAGCTAAGTCATTCACATTTGATCATCTTATAATGCTGTTGTTAGTCTCTACATTTTTCTTCTGGTTGTGCTTATTACTTTGTATCAGTAATTATAAGTATAAGGGTTTTTTTTTTAAATTTGTTTTGAAAGCATTCCGCTCCTTATTTCTTAAAGCATAAAGTATTCTGTCACAATCGTGAGGAACAATTTGTTCAGCCGTTCTCCAGTTAATAGGCATCCTCACAATTTCCAGTTCTTTGCTACCACAAAAAGAACAGCTATAAATATTTTTGTACATATAGCTCCCCTTTTCTCTTTTGTTCTTTCCCAATATTTTTGGGATATAAATCTAATATTATCATTGCTGGGTCACTTAGATATTATGCAATTTTAAAGCATTTTGGGTATAGTTCTATACTCAAATTCTACACTAGATTAGTTCACTATTCTTCCACAGTGCCCTAGTGTCTCAATTTTGCTATATCCCCACTAATATCTATAATTTCTCTTTTTCTTTTAGCTAAACTGCTATATCAGGTTTTGTATCTCAGAGTTGTTTTAATTTATACTTCTCTAATCAGTAGTTAGTTGGAGCATTTTTTTTTTTTTTTTTTGGTGGAGGAAGACTTGTCTAGGGTCACACAATTAATAAGTGTTTGAGGCTGAATTTTAACTTAGGTTCTCCAGATTCCAGATCTGGTATTCTTTCCACTGTGCCATCTAGCTTTACCAATATTGTTGTTCTTCTGAAAATTACCTGTCTGTATCCTTTGACCATTTATCACTTGGGGCATGACTTGTAAAATTATCTATTTGACTCAGTTTTCTATAAATTTGAAAAATGAGACCTTTATTAGAGAAACTTACTATAAAATTTCTTGCTTTCCTTCTAATCTTCACAACATTGTTTTTGTTTATACAAGCCCTTTTTAATTTAATGTAGTCATAATTATCCATTTTATATCCCATAATGCTTTCTTTCTCATGTTTGGTCATAAATACTTCCTTTGTTTATAGATCTGACAGGTAAATTTTCTGTTCTCCTCTAATTTGCTTTTTGTTTAAATCATATTCATTTTTAATTTTGTTTGGTATATGGTATATGAATATTGGTCTATTCAGTTTCTGTTTCTGCCAAATTGTTTTCCTAACTATTTTTATCAAATATTGAATTCTTGTACCAAAATCTTGTTTGACTTGGAATTTTGATTAGGTCCCCTGCTTTCCTGCAACCATAAACACTAGTGCTTCTTTCTGCTTTGGAAACTAAGATCAGGGTCCCTATTCCCTTGTGAGTGACCACAGGCATTCTTCTTTGCCCAAGAAATGTGATCAGGGCCCCTATTCCCTTTTGATTGCAAGAACTAGTGCTTACTTTTGCATTGGGACTATGACTCAGAACTGTATCTGAGCATTTAACAGGATCTTTAACCCAGTGCCTACACAGGGTTCCCTATAACCTCTTTCTAAGGACTTAACCTTACCCCTTTACCATATGTGGGTCGAGAGAGCCTGAAGTTGCTGGTGCAGCTACCGCCAAGATCTGCTGCTGGCATTGCCTCAGTCCTAATTTTCCTAATTACCTCATTTGTGGTCTTGAGCTGGAAAATTGTTTCACCCGGACCTTTTATTCATTCTTCTAGAAGTTGATTTGAGGCATTACTTGGAAGTTGTGTGGAGGGGAATTTGGGAGAGTTCAGGTAAAGTTCCTGCCCCTTCTTTGCAGATTTTTGCCACAAAACAATTGTATCTGCTCACTAATAGTGTTTAGTAACATACCTTTTTACTTTTGTGAATATATTTTCTTTAGTACCATCTTTTTTTTATAAATGCTTTTTAAAAAAAATCTTTATTTCTGATTGGCTTGGCATTCCCAACAGTATTTAGTTTCTCTAAGCTTATTATTTTATCTTAAACTCTCAAAAAGAAAAAAGAGTACAAAGTCTAAGAAAGGTAAAAGACATCTTCCTTTTTCTTTTATATTATTCATATCCTTTGGAAGATACAAAGTTTCTAAATTACCATATTTCTTTCACTTGATATTTTATCTTAGAACAATTTTGTATAATGTTAACTAAAAAGTATCTTTCCATTGATCTCTTTGTACTGTTAAATTCTGAAATGTCCATGTAGATATTAATTTTGTCCATGAAGATATTACACATAATTTCTTCCTCTCCCTTCCCTTTCCCCCTTTCCCGTTTTCCCCCTCTTCCCCTTTCCTCCTTTCCCCTTTTCCCCTTCCTTTCCCCTTTCTGTTTTCCCTTTCTCATTTAAGATAAGCACAATTTAACAAAATCATTTACAGGTCTTCTCTTTTATTTGATTTCCTTTATGACCTTTGAGAGTTCTGAGGGGACTTGTATCATTCCTCTCCATCTTAGCACCCACCATTCAAATGTAAACATTTCATCCCTGTTTTTTTCTCTGTTAAAGGTTTTTCTTTTTCTTTTTCTTTTTTTTTTTTATGTATATCTTGACTTTGTGTGTATTCAGAATTCCTACTCAATTTTGCTTTTATCATCAGGAATGATTGGAAATTCTGTTTCATAGTCAGTTTTCTTCCTCATATTATACTCAGTTTTGATGGGTATGTTATTCTTAGTTGTAAGCCTATGTATGGGCAAATAGGATAGAGTACAAGACTTGGAGTTGGGAAAACTCATCTTTCTAAATTCAGATCTGGCTTCAGATACTTTTTAGCCATGTGACCCTAATCTGATCTTTAGGGTCTGACCTTTGCCAATTCCTGACCTAGATTTGTATCTGGACACTACAACCATGTTCTTGTCTCCACTTGGATCTCCAGTAGACTACTTTTGGACTCAACCATTGTCAGCAAGCTGGAAAGCCATACAGATTTAGAGGTAAGGCTCCCCTTTGTTCTGAACTCCCTGCCTAAGTCATTTTCCTTCTGACTGAGTGTGGAAGCCAGAACTGTGGAGCCATTGCACCTGGTAAATCAGAGAAGACTCTGATACAATTGCTAGTTACTTCTATTGCATCTTCTTGCCCAATTCTTGGTCCTGCAATCTGTTCTTTTTCTATCCTGCTATCCCAAAGTGCAGGTCCCCTTTTTAGTCCATTTTGGATTTGTGACCCTGATATGGTATATGAATGATAATTTCCAGTTGCCATCTTTTTTATCTTAATATAGCCCCAGGCTTCGAGTTCAGTCCCTCTTTGGAAAACTCCATTTGGTACTTTCCTCGCTGAACCCCATTTCCACTGTCCAAGAATATTCTCGTTCAACTGACATGGGTTGGAAAAATGACTCACTGTGATTTTTCTTTATTTTTTTTTTCCTCTAAACTCAATCTGGTGCATTTTCTAATTCTTTTTGGAATAATTATGAGGGAGAGCTCAGTTCTGCCAATTTGGTTGATCTTTTTCAGACAACTAATCTCAGAAGGTTTGGTGTAATTTTTTAGGATTCATATAATTGATGTCTGTTATTTCTAAGGACTGTATAGAAATTTCCTTATATGTAGACATAACTGATCAATTTTATAGCTTTCTGTGGCAAATATTTATTAATATATGTGAGAGATACTTTGCTATAGTTTTTAGGCAAAATTTTTTTTTTAGGCTATAAGCTTGTGTACTTCCATTAATTCTTTTTTTTTTTTAATTAAAGCTTTTTATTTGCAAAACATATGCATGGGTAATTTTTCATCATTGACCCTTGCAAAACTTTCTGCTACAAATTTTTCCCTCCTTCCCTCCACTTCTTCCCCTAGATGGCAAGAAGTCTAATATATGTTAATTATGTTAAAATACTTGACAAATCAAATATGTGTATACATATTTATACAGTTATTTTGCTGTACAAGAAAAATTGGATCTGTAAGAAAAAAAATCTGAGAAGGAAAACATAATGTAAGCAAACATTAAGTAAACAAAAGAAAGGGTGAAAATGCTATGTGGTGCTCAGATCCGATGGGCCTCTCCCTGGGTGTAGATGGCTTTCTTCATCACTGAACAACTGGAACTGGTTTGAAACATCTCATTGTTGAAGAGAACCATGTCCATCAGAACTGATCATCATATAGTCTTGTTGCCGTGTATATTGATCTCCTGGTTCTGCTCATTTCACTCAGCATCAGTTCATGCAAGTCTCTCCAGGCCTCTCTGAAATCTTTCTGCTGGTCGTTTCTTTCTTTTCTTTTTTTTTTTTTTTT
>JAJPUD010002208.1:41280-79854 GCA_023553655.1 Myrmecobius fasciatus | reverse complement strand
AAGTTACCCCTTATAACTGCTTTGGCCGTATCCCACAAATTTTGGTATGTTGTCTCATTATTGTCATTCTCCTGGATGAAATTATCGATTGTGTCTATAATTTGCTCTTTCACCCATTCATTCTTCAGGATTAGATTATTTAATTTCCAATTAACTTTTGGTATGTTTTCTCCTGGCCTTATATTACATGTGAGTTTTATTGCATCATGATCTGAAAAGGATACATTTACTATTTCTGCTTTTCTACATTTGATTTTGAGGTTTTTATGCCCTAACACATGATCAGTTTTCGTATAAGTTCCATGAACCCCTGAGAAAAAAGTATACTCCCTTCTATCACCATTCAATTTCCTCCAGAGATCTGTCATACCTAACTTATCTAACATTTTGTTTATCTTCCTAACTTCTTTCTTATTTATTTTGTGGTTTGATTTATCTAATTCTGAGAGAGCAAGGTTGAGATCCCCCACTAGTATAGTATTACTGTCTATTTCTCCTTGCATCTCTGTTAGTTTCTCCTTTAGGAATTTGGATGCTATACCACTCTGTGCATATATGTTTAGTATTGATACCGCTTCATTGTCTATGGTACCCTTTAGTAAAATATAGTTTCCTTCCTTATCTCTTTTAATTAGATCTATTTTTGCTTTTACTTGATCTGAGATAAGGATTGCTACCCCTGCTTTTTTTTGTTCACTTGAGGCATAAAAGATTCTGCTCCAGCCCTTTACCTTCATTCTGTATGTATCTATGTTTTAAATGTGTTTCTTGTAAACAACATATTGTAGGATTCTGGTTTTTAATCCAGTCTGCTATCCGTTTCCGTTTTATGGGAGAGTTCATCCCATTCACATTCACAGTTAAAATGACTATATTTCCTGCCATCTTATTTACCCAAAGTTATATTTTTCCCTTCCCTTTCCCCTTATTCCCTTACCCCCTCCCCAGTATTTTATTTTGATGACCACCTCCCTCTAACAGTCCTCCCCCCTTTAGAACCATCCCTTTTTTATACACCTTTCCCCTAATCCTTCTATTAATTTATCCCTTTCTTTTCCTCCTTTCCCTCCTACTTCCCTATACAGAGGGCCAAGTTTTTCCCTGAAATCAAATATGTCTGATATGCTCTTTTAGAGCCCAAGCCAATGAGAGTAAGATTTACACAATACTCATCACCCTCCCTTCTTTCCCTCAATTATATTAGATTTTCTATGTCTCTTCATGAGACTTTGCCTTATTTTACCTCCTTTTTTTTTTTTACTTTATTTTACCTCCTTTCCCCTCCCCCCCTTTTTTTAACAGTATGATATACCTTCCACCTCTTATTTCTTTTCGATTATTATCAAAGTAAAATCAAATTATACCCCCATTCTTTAAGGATATCCCTAGTAGAGATATAGTTCTCGAGAGTTATTTCCTTTTTACCTTTTTACGCTCCTCTAGAGTTCTGTGTTTGGAGGTCAAATTTTTTGTTCAGATCTGGTCTTTTCATTAGAAATAGGTGAAATTCTCCTGTATCATTAAATGACCATCTTTTTCCCTGGATGATGATGCTCATTCTAGCTGGATAGCTTATTCTTGGCTGTAATCCAAGTACTTTTGCCTTTCGAAATATCTGATTCCAGGCCCTTCTATCCTTCAATGTGGAAGCTGACAGATCCTGTGTAATTCTAATGACAGTTCCTCGGTATTTGAACTGTTTTTTTCTAGCAGCTTGTAATATCTTTTCCTTGGTGCGATAGTCCTGAAATTTGGCCACGATATTCCTTGGGATTTTAATTTTGGGGTCTCTTTCAGGAGGTGATCAGTGGATTCTTTCAATACCAACTTTGCCTTCTGATTGTAAAACATCAGGGCAATTCTCTTTCATGATTTCCTGGAAGATAGCATCAAGGTTCTTTTTTTCATCGTGACTTTCAGGGAGTCCAATAATTCTTAGATTGTCTCTCCTGGATCTGTTTTCCAAGTCAGTTGTTTTTCCTAGCAGATATTTCATATTTTCTTCTTTTTTTTTCATTTCTTTGTTTTTGTTTGATTCTTGAAGTCTTATTGAGTCACTCATTTCAATTTGTTCAATTTTAATTTTTAAGGTATTATTTCCTTCAGTTATCTTTTTTAGCTCCTTTTGTAACTGGCCAATTGAATTTTTTGGTTCATTGCATTCTTTTTCCATTTTGCCAATTTTATTTTTCAGTGAATTGTTGTCTTTTTCCAATTCACTAATTTTATTTTTCAGTGAATTGTTATCTTTTTCCAAGCCACTATTTTTATTTTCTAGTGAGTTGGTGACTTTTTCCAATTCACCAATTTTGTTTTTCAGTGAATTGTTCTCTTTTACCAATTCACTGTTTTTATTTTCCAGTGAGTTGGTGACTTTTTCCAATTCACCAATTTTGTTTTTCAGTGAATTGTTGTCTTTTACCAATTCACTATTTTTATTTTCCAGTGAGTTGGTGACTTTTTCCAATTCACTAATTTTGTTTTTCAGTGAATTTTTGTCTTTTTCCGATTCACTATTTTTATTTTCCAGTGAGTTGGTGACTTTTTCCAATTCACTTATTTTGTTTTTCAGTGAATTTTTGTCTTTTTCTGATTCACCAGACTTATTTTCCAGTTTTTCACATCTCTGTTGCAGGGCGATGTTTCCTTCTTGCGCTGCTCTCAGTTTATTTCCCCAATCTTCTTCTAGCTGTCTTTTGAGATTCTTTATGCAGTCTTCCACGTAAGCCTTCTGAAAGGGAGACCAGCTTAAGTCCACCTTTGTGGTTTTATCTGGGATTGTTTTCAGAATCTCAAGATCTGGGGACTGCTCTAGTTTCTTTCCATAAAAGCTGTCTATGGTGAGAGCTCTCTTCTTCTTGCTCATGATGTTTAGCTGAGGTATCAGTCACCAGCAGGGAATTCTGCAGCAGCAGCAGCAGCAGCAGGAGCAGCAGCAGCAGCAGCAGGAGCAGCACCACCAGCAGCAGGGATTTCAATTTGCCCTGGGGCAGTTTGCCAAGTTGACTTCCGGTCTGGGGCTAATCTGGCTAGATCCGCACTAGGACCACACTTTCAGCTGCTCTCAATCCACCCTTCATCAAAGGTAGACCTGCCAAAGCACCTGCCCGCAAGCAGAGCAAAGTGGTCCAAGGGTCTCCCAGGGACTTCCTGGCAGCCTAAAATCTTCTGGTCCATCCCAGCCCCGGACTTGCACCCCGGCTGCGCACTGGCGTCTGAGCGCCGGGAGCTGCTCGATCCCCTGCCTGTCTAAAACTGACCTCAGAAGTTCTTTCAAAGTAGATTGTTGATAGAAGTGCATTGTAGTTCAATTGTTTGGTGAAGCCCTCACTCCAGAACCAGTTCAGAGGCTCAGTTTGTCGGTGTCTGAGGGAAGGTCTCAGGAGCTTACAGAGAATGATGTCTGCAGGTGGCCATCTCGGCTCTGCCCATTTTCACACTCTTTATCAATGTTTGCTTACATTATGTTTTCCTTCTCAGGTTTTTTATTTTAATTTTTTTTTCTCTTCTCTGTACAGCAAGATAACTCTATTAATATAGATACACATATTTGATCTGTTAAATATTTTTACATAATTAACATGTATTAGACTTCTTACCATCTAGGGGAGGGGTGGGCGGTAGGAGGGAAAAATTTGTAACAAAGCTTTGCAAGGGTCAATGTGGAAAAATTACTTATGCATATTGTGTGCAAATAAAAAGCTTTAATAAAAACTGGGAAAAAAATAAAAAATTATTGGTATCTTAAAAATTGTTTTCATTTTCTTTTCCAAATTATGTCCAATTTATACTTCAGATGGTTTTTTACATCATTGTTTACATATTGTTTTTCCTAGTAGCATGGGAGCTCTTTGAGCGCAGGGAACTATCTTTTATCATTTTTTATCCCCAGTTTTTGTTAATTTCATATATATCTTGGACATCATACCATTATTAGAAACAATTTCATGAAGATTTTTTTTCCTAATTGAGCACTTTACATCTTCAATATAATTTAAATGTTCTTCTATTTCTTATCTTCATTATAATTTAAATGTTCTTCAATTTCATGTGTAGTCCATATAGGCTTTGGATATGCTTTCCTAATTCCATTTCCATATCAGGTTGATCCCCTAGATCTTAGCTGCAGTGTTTCTTCTCAACATCTTGGGATAACTTTGAGGGGTTGGGATATATATGTGGAGGTGTCCTTCTAATGTTATAGCTCCTGAGCCTTCATTATTGTCCTTCCCACATAGCAAGTAATAATAATCATTCAGCCAAGTCAGTTTTTAGAAAGAGGCAGTTATGATATGGTGGTATAAGAAGAACAGCTGGTATAAAATATTCTCCTCAAAATCTGCGATATATTTTATTATGAGTATGTATAAAAACCAAGAGAAAGTCAGTAGTCTTAAGCTTAGAAAGCATATATGGCAAAGGAGTAATTTACAGCTTCTTGAAGTCTTTTTATTGGAGTCCTCAAGATGTTTGACTTAGGTACGGCATAGCTTTTCTACTGAGAATTTTATAGAATCTTAAATGCATTTCTTTTTTTTCCCCCTTTTTTTTTGAATGCATTTTAAAATTGATTCCAGCCTTGCCTTGACACTTTAGACAGCTGTTGTCTTGAATATTTCCTTTATTAAGTTGGCAGAAGGTAAAAGCCTCAGACAAAAGCTGAGCACTTTCACTTTCCTTAACCTCCTTTTTTTCCTTCTTAGGTGTTTTAACTGGGAGACTTTCTCTGCCAGGTACTTAAATCTGTGGAGTTCTGAACTACCTTCCTGGATTTGTTACTATTGTGTTGTTCATTTATGATTCTTTTTAACCCCGATTGGGGTGTTCTTGGCAAAGATTCTACAGTAGTTTGCCATTTCTTTCTCCAGCTCATTTTATAGATGAGGAAACTGAGGTAAACAGAATTTACCAGGATTAGGTGACTTGCTCAGAATGATATTAAGTGAGGCCAGATTTGAATTCAGGAAAATGAGTGTTCCTGACTCCAGGCTGGGCACTCTGTTCACTATGCCACCTAGCTGCCACGACATTTATATTGTATAATTTATACTTTACTCATAGATCATTACCACATTGCTCACCCAATCAGAACAAAACTCCTGTAGCATCTAATTTGAAATGTCTTTTTTTCAAGGAAGTGCCAAGGCCTTGTTCATTCTTAGCTCAATTAAAATAAGCCCTTTATAGATAAGGTAGTCACTGCTCTCTCTCTTTTAAATAGTTTTTTTTTTTTTCTAAATACATGCAAAGATAGTTTTCAACATTCACCTTTGCAAAACCTTGTGTTCCAAATTTATCTCCTTTTCTCTCATTTCCCAAGACAGCAAGCAGTCATATATGGGCTAAACATGTATAATTCTTCTAAATATACTTCTGTATTTTGTCATGCTGTACAAAAAAAGATCAAAAGGGGAAAAAAATGAGAGGAAAAAAAAGTAAACAAAGAACACTGCCATCAAAAAGGTGAAAAATATATGTTTTGATCCACATTCAGTCTCCATAGTTTTCTCTCTGGATGTGGATGGTACTTTCTAGCACAAGTCTATTGGAATTGTCTTAAATTACCCCATTGTTGAAAAGAGTCAAATGGTTGAACATCACATAATCTTGTTGTTACTCTGTATAATGTTCTCTTGGTTCTGCTCACTTTACTTAGCATCAGTTCATGTAAGTATTTGCAAGCTTTCCTGAAATTAGCTTGTTTGTCACTTCTTATAGAACAATAATATTCCATTCCATTTATATATCATAACTTGTTCAGCCATTCCCCAAATGATACACATTCACTTAATTTCCAATTCTTTGCCACCACAAAAAAGGCTGCTACAAACATTTTTGCACATATGAATCCTTTTCCCTCTTTTATAATCAAGGTAGTTCTCAATGGAGTTAATGACTGTTTCCCCCTTCCCATAATGATTGCATATATAAGTATTTTGTTATGTTTTCTCCTCTTTTTCTTGTTTGGTTAAGAATTCTCCCCTTTTCCATAGTTGTGAATGGTATCTTATTTGTTTCTCTTCTGATTTGCTTATGGATATTCAGGTTTCATGTTCATTGTGGTAAGATGTTGGCCTGAACCTACTTTGGGCAGTACTTTTGTCCTAGCATTTCTTGTCAAATGAGGATTTTTTTCCTTGAGTAACTTCTTTTGTTTTCAAGCAAGAAAGAAAAGTTTAATTTAAAAAAGTCCCAAAATATATAAACGTGTGTGTGTGTGTGTGTGTGTGTGTGTGTGTGTGTGTGTGTGTAAGTATATAAAAACTACATAGATATACTGTCATTGTAATATATTATAAATTACCAGGATAGAAAGAGGAAATAGATTAGGAGTTTGGGAAATAGATTATGAGCCTACGGTGATATTAATCATGATGGAGGATTTTGGTTATTCAGACATCTTGGTGTTTTCTTTCTACCAAAAAGCAGAAAAGTAAAAAATTTATTTTCTTGGCTTTATGATATTCTATCCTTTAAAAAGTGAGGAAATAAGGGAATTGCTATTATATATCTGATTTTTTTAAACTAGGTGCCAAAATATAAATATTGAGAATCTTAGGATAGAGAGAAGAGATGATATATTCTTTCTTAGAGTTTCTTATAAAATGAGAGAGTAAATCTACATGTTTGATATGCACACTAGGTTTTTTTAAAGGGAGATTTTTGGAGAATATAATTCTTAGGTTTCAAAAAATGATTGATATGATCCTGTGGTTTAAAATTCTATAGTGGAGGTTGGCCCACTATAGAAGTGGTTTTTTTTTTTTTTTGTTTTTTTTTTTTTGAGGAGGGATGGGAAGTTCTGAATAATCTTGAAAAAACAAAGAAAAACAATTCTAAAGAGGAAGTTTTGGTGACATTGTCTAAACTGTAAACTCTGGAGTCTGTATATATGTTCAGGGAACTCAGCAACCAATTTAGATCTAAAGAAGACATTGAGAAAATGGAAGCAAGGGCAAGGTAACTGAGGATAATAATAGGTCAAATTTATATAGTTCTTTATTTATGAAGCAGTTTGTGTACATTATGAACAGAGAATTCATAATGGTCCTGAAGAATTGTGTCAGGAATGATAAAGCTCAGAATAAGTTGAGGGTAATAAAAACCTTAAGGATATCAAAAAAGTTTCTTTTTTAAAAAGTTATTTTGGGGGAAAGATGAATAATGAAGAAAATAGGACTGAAGGTAGGTGGGAAAATGATACTGTTCAGTGGCATAAAGTCAGAAGAACTTTGCTTCTGTTTTCTCTGCTAAGGAGAAAGATCTTTGGAATGGAAAGGACAAAACAAAAATGACCAGTAAGAACTTGATGCACAAGATAAGTAGGGTGATAGTAAGAGACCATCTAGCAGGTCTTATTGAGTTCAGGTTACCAGGCCCAAAAGAACTACAACAAACAAGAGTACTTGAAGAATTGGCAGATGTGATTGTTCTACCATTCCACAACTGTCAGTGATCTCTGAAAGATAATGGAGAATGGAAAAGATGCCATAGAAATGGAGAAGGAATATGTTTTCACAGCCCTCAACAAAGGGAAGAGAATGGATTCTAGAAGCACTAGGATGGTGAGTTTGACTTCTATTCCTGGCAAAATTCTTGAGGTTATTACTAAGTGGATGGTTAGTGAAGATCTAGAAGAAGAGGCAGTGGAACAAGTTGTGCCCTGTTAACCTCATTTCTTTTTTAAGTTTATTGGTGCTTTTTCTTTTCACATCTTAGTCATCTGATATTCCACTCAGATTCCTCTTTCTTCTAGCAAGTGAGACTACCCTCTAAATTTAGAAACATTCGACCCAAAACTAATCAACAATCACATCTAACCATCTCCATAGTCTTTTGAATCTCTTCAGCTATTGGCATTTAGGCATTTTTATCATTTATTATATTTTAAAAAGATTGACCATTTTTCTACGCTATTGGTCATTATTTCAACACTGATATTTGTTTATATTTCTTTCCATTTACATTTTTATAGTAATTGTAAATAAACATTATTTTCCTGCTTATGTTTATATTAGTCTATATTAGTTCATGCAGGTCTTTTCTTGTTACTCTGAATTTGCTATCCTTGTTATTTCTTACAACTCAATATTCATATACCATTGTTCAGTCATTCCTCAGTTGATGGTCATTCATTCTCTATCTAACTTTCTTGCTTCCACAAAATCTGCTGCTATAAATACTTTGGTTTATATAGAGCATTTATTTTTTGTCTTTAGTGTCTTATTTTTATTGTTATTAGTATTATTTTATTATATATTATTTTTACATGACTTCAAAAATCAGCTGTGCAAGTAGAAGAAGAGATATGTTTGAATAGCAATTTGGTGGTTTTATTTTAGCAGTTGAGCAACTTTTAATTTATTTGCTTCTCATCCAAACTTATAACTCAGATTTATTAGAGAATACTGGGTGTTTAAAAAATTGCCAGTGCTTTATATATAGCAAGCATTTTCTTTATTCCTATACTACTTACTCATTCTGTATTGAAGTTAACCTATGGCAATTTCTTATTCTACAGGAAGGTTGAGCTACCTCTGACCACAAATATCCAACTTAAATCCACCTTTGATGTAATCCCTTTAAATAACAGTAGAATCTATAGTTTACAAAATGTTATCTCTAATGTTCATTCCTCCAAATGATGGGAGAATCACTACAGCTCTGATAAAAACTTGGAAGAACCTTAGTTGCACAAGAAAGTTGTGTAAGTAGGACTTTGAAACCAGTGGACAAATTTTTTCAGCATATGCTTAATCTTCACAGTAATCTTCAATAGTGACTCAAAAGAATTTTCAAGAGAATAAAGGACATAACTATGCAAGTGAGCTTCTTTTGTCTATACTATGTGTTCTTTAAAGTATATTTGGTGCAAATCATGATTTAAATGATTTAAATCATTATTGAAGTAGATTATTGAATTTTTAAAAAACTATACTTTTATTTAGTCATCAAGTGGTTTAGTCCTTAAATCCATTGACCTTCAGTTTTCATTTTCCTTTACATCTCTGTAGTATTTGATTATTACATAGACTATCCCTTTTATAAATATGCCATGTAAGTAAAACCTAAAATTTATTAAATTAACACTGTTTTCTGTAATCCACAAAAACACATAGCTATGGACACCAGCTATTTTGCCAACTCAATTCCCTGTTGTGATCTCTCCTTCCCTGGCCACCACTTTCTTCTCTCTGCTCTCTTTCCCTTTTAAAATGTTTATGTCACTAGGTATATAGATAATTCCGGGTAAATTATAAGAATTTAATTAATATTTTTTCTTTTTTCATGCAAGATAATGAAAATTTCTATTTAAAACACCATTGTAGTCATATATCATTCATATATCCTCAAGTTTTAATCTTTAGTTTTCTTTTTTTCATCTATATTTCATCCTAGAAAAGAACCTCATTTTTGGGTTGAAAATACTTCTTTTTATAATCTCTTAAGACTTTGTATTTTAGTACCTTTGATTCCATTTTCTTTCATTCTGCTGTGGATATCTAAATACAGTATCCCAAGTTGACTTGCTGTTGCTTCAAATAAAATATTTTAGATATATTCTGCTATTCTAATAGATCTCTGATCTCTTGCTTTTCTCTTAATGATTTTATTTGGTAGACTGAGAGACATGCCATTTCTCCAAATTTGCGGGAAGATATCAGTACTTATAAATTAGCAATAATTTGCACAATGGTAGTAGGTACTATGTAATGTAGTAGTTAGAGTGATGCAGGTATCAATAATTAAGACAGATTGCATAAACTGCCTTTCACAGCAGAAATGTTCAATTTAATAAAATAACAGTATTCCTTAAGCAAATTGCTATCAAATGTGACATCAAAGTATTGAAAGTATTTTAAAGTAAATTATTTTATTTTTTAGCTTATAAAAATCTTTTCTTTTTTCTTCTGCCCTCTGCTCTCATTATAAAGAAAAAAAAAACCCCAAACCTGTATAACAAATATGTATGATAAAGCAAAACTAATATTTTTATGGGCCATGTTCAAAATATCTCTCAATCTGCATGTTGTCTCCTCCATCAGGCTGTGAACTCCTTGAGGTCAGGGACTGTTTTCTGCCTGTTTTTTAAAATCCCCATTTCTTATTAGAGTACCCAGCATACAACAGGTGCTTAATAAATATTACTTGATTGATATGTGTAATATCATAGTAATCATACCGCCGTTCTTAGGGAATACACATACACAGATCCGCTTGTTGGTCAGGAGTTCATCTAATCAGAAAGCTCTAAGTTTTATCCATCTGGAATAGACTTAATAGCGAAAGAGTAAAGCTATTTTGTTTTGCCTATACTTCTATGGGCATTAGGACCACATAGCCTAAGTGATTCCTTATTGGAATGCCATCATTATAATATGATTTCAAACTAAAAACAATCAAACATCAAACAATATAAAGTTTATAATTATCACAAAGCCAGAAACTTTTTTTTTTCTTTATATTCCTATGGCTAAACAATGATGCCTAGTATACAATGACTACTTAAGAACTCCTTATTGCATTTAAAACAACTATTAAATCTTTGGACTCTTTAAAATTCAGTATTTTTTTTAGCATTTGTCATATATGGTAAATTTTTATTTACTTCTTTGCTTCCTAGCTCTCAGCTTTGATTATCTTTTTGACTGTAAGTAAGCATGTTGATCTCCCTGAACCTCAGATTCTTCATTATCTGTAGAAATAGAGAAATCATGATCTTATTGGATTTTTGTGAAAGAAAATCCTATCGAAATATAGGTAATTATTATCAATAGTAATTGACATAGTGCTTTAAGCATTTTGCATACATTTTCTCATTTAACTTGACAGGGACCCTATGAAAGATGTGATTAAAATATTAATTTTACAGATGAGAATATGGAGACTTAGAGAGATTTAATCATCTACTCAAGGTCATAATGAAGGTCTGAAGTAGTATTCAAACATAGATATTGATCAACCCAATTTACTGTTCTATCCTCTATATGATGCTTCCTCTTAGAATATTATTGTTGTTAATTTAATACTTGGGACTTTGATGTCCTTGTGGGATTCTCTCCATTTTATCTATGCCTTCTTATCTTGTGCAAATCCTGATTTTTTCATAGGATATCTATGGAAGGTAATTAGGGGCTTTCCTTTGTACTATCAAACATTCTGTGATGTCTACACTAATTTTGAGACTATCCTATTTTTTCCTCCTTTTTTAAGATAAGGTATCTTAAATTTTTTTTTTTTAACTCATATATAAATCATTGCTGGGAATATCCCTTCTTATGCCCACTGTACATTTTCCTGTTGCATAATTAGCCATTTAAATTCTTAGAATCATTGGATCATAGGTTTAGAGCTGGAAGAAATCTCCAAGGCCATCTAGTCCAGCCCTTTTGGTTTCTTGAAGAAACTGAGGTCAAAACTAATTTGACCAAGATCAAACAGGCAGTAGCAGAGCCAGAATTCAGGCCCATGGTTCTTTTACTCCAAATCAATGCTTTTTCTACTGCACTTGGTACAATTTGTAATTGTATAAATCATCACTAGAAAAATCTTTCTGTTGAAAAGAAAACACCTTGATTATTAAAGACATTGAGTAATTTCTCAGATGTGATTCAGTCTATACTCTTTCCTCTTTCTGTTTGGTTCTGGATCCAGCTGTAGACAGTATTTTGTCAGCTTTCTTAATCTCTATGTGCCTCAGTTGTCTTTTATTCAAAATGAGGGGTTTAACTAAGTGTTCTGTTAAGTTAATTATGAAGAACCTCTGATCTCAGCATAAGTAGCATGGAGTTACTATGATAGAAAGCCATAGATGATTTTCAAACTAGTGAATGGCAGAGTCAGAATAATATTTTAGGAAAATTTTAATTTGTTTTTAGTACAAGTTATAGGCTATGGAATTTTTCTCTTGTTTAAATTTGGTCACTTTTAGCACTTTTCTTTGTTAACAATTTGAATATTTGAATTTTTCATATGTTTTTTTAATTCTCTAAGCCATTTCCCCTAAAGCTGATTATTTTTTCTTGTTTTTTTTTTTTTTTGTTTGTTTGTTTTGTTTTGTTTTTTAAGGGACTAAAGTACATTAAGGTGTGATTGAGACGGAAATTCATTGACTGATTATACTTTAACAATAGGAACATAGATTTAGACATAGGAAGGAACTCAAAGGGTAACTTTTTTAAGCCTCTCACTCTACAGATAAAGAAACTGAGGCTTAGAGAGGTCAAGTGATTGGTAGAATCATAAATGGAATTTGAATTCAGATCTTCTAAATCCAATGCTAGTATTCTTTCCTAATATACCTACAAGTTATAATTATTACATTATTTTTAAACCAGGGTGGGATGTAGGATTATTCTTATTATTTTTGCTATAAGTTAAATATTAACAATGAAAAGATAGTTTAAAAAAATAGGCATTTTTGCACATAACCTTATGAGCCACAGAAATTCAGAAGTCATTCAAGTTAGGACTCAAAAGAAGTCTTTTAAAGAATCAGTGGCAGACTCACTGTGCTTTGATGAACATCCTGCAATGGAAAATTACTTTACCAGTATAGTATATGCTGCAACTTGCTATGATTATAGTTTGCCTATAATAATTTAGCATATGAACAGACAGATGGGTTTTCTCTGAACTCAATATTCTTAAATGAGTCCAAAGCTTTTTTGGTATATGAAATGAAGGAAAATAAAGAAAATCGCTAAGCAACCAAGTTATTGAAGATAGCAAACTGCTTTTTTATTGTGTTTATAAATGAAAACCATTTACCTTACCCAATTTGTATACTATACAAATTTGATGTAATTTAGGAGCTGTCAAGAAATCTAAAGGAGGGCCTCTAGATGGTTGGCTAGACCCCTTGAGGAAAAATTTTTGGAAGGACATGGACAAAAGTCACACAGGATGAAAAGACATGGGGTGGGTTGTGATTTGCACTCCTTTACAGACTACGCACATCAATCAGAGCACAGATTCCCTAAAATATTGAGATATGAATTAGCTACATTATTTTATATAGCCTTGAACCTTGAGAAAAGAAAATAGGATAAATGATTTCTTAGTTTTTAAGATAATAACTTGTAATTATTTCTTTAGTCAGCTATGCAGACTGACTTTTTGAACCTTTTCATCTTAGAAAATTTATCAGACTATCAATAGAAGTTTAGACATAAGGATTGGATCTGTTATTTCTTTGGCATAGTGAACAACAAAATGAAGACATTCCCCTTAATGCAGATGGAGCAAGTTCTAGCTTATTTGTAATTATAAATTTTACATATATATATATATGTATATACATACATATATAAAATTATGCTTGGTGCAAGGAGAAATTAAGTGATTTGCCTCTGGTCACACATCCAGTTTCTGTCAGAGGGTGGACAGGATCCCAGTATCCCAGCCCTGGAAGCTGACTCTTTGTTTATTCGACCATATTGCCTTCTATCAATAGAAACTAATCACAGAGTTTCAAACGTAGATAAATAATTATAATACCATCTCAGCTTTTGAGAACTTTGAAAATTATTATCACATACAGTAGAATGTAGTGAATTGGTTTACTGTTTGAAAAAGAAAACCTTATGAATATAGCACATGAGAAAAGATAAAGTTCAATGACTTCTTTCAGTAAGAGCAGAGGAAATCACTTTGTGAGAAGATAAAAAAAAAAAAAAAGTTGATCATTACATGTCAAATGATTATTACCAAGAGTAGTCTTCTCTAGAAGTGAGAAATAAGAAGTAAATTTAGTTGGATACAGTTTAAATAGAAATCTCCCAGATGGATCAAGCTTTTTAATTTTCATTATTTTTCTTTGTGAATTCTGGTGCATTCTGTGTGTTGGTTTTAGATTAGCACAAGTCACAATTTTAGATCTACAGAGTTACCTGTGATCAAACCAACCTGTCATATTTCTGATATACTGGGAAAGAGACCCAGGACCATTATCATGGATAACTATATCGTTATAAAACAGTTCATTCTCAATCAGCCTTTTAATTATTCCCTTCTCTTTGTAACATTGATTGCTTTCATTCAAATTAAATAGTTGGAGTGGCTAGGTGGCCCAGTGGGTAAAGCACCATTCCTGAAGGCAGGAGGACCTGAGTTCAAATCTGGCCTCAGACACTTAACACTTCCTAGCTGTGTGACCCTGGGCAAGACACTTAACTCCAATTGCCTCAGCAAAAAAAAAAAAAAAAAAAAAAAAAATAAATAAATAAATAATAATAATAATAACAATAATAATAAAATAAATAAAAATCATTTAATTAATTAGCCTCTTTCCTTTATCTGGCTCCTTGGAATAACCAGCCACCATTCACTTTAGTGATTCAATATATAGCCCCTAGCCTATAGGATCATCTGAGGAGAATCTAGTGCAAGATGCTATCTGAATAAATCTAATCTTCTCCCTCTTCTTTCTGAAGTATTCCATTCTCCCCACTTTTCTGGCATTGCTCATTATGATATATGTGTAAGGCACAAAAAAATGACAAATATGAAGACTACAAAAGTACTTGAAGACTTATCTAAAGGAATTGAGAATGGAAAAAAGGATAACAAAAAAGACATACCTGCTGACTTCTGTAAAGGACGATAACATCAGACAACAAAATTAATGATAGATACTATTGACAGTGCCTATGCTACAAGCAACAAAGTATGCTTTTGTGAGAAATAATAAGCAGTTATATTTCTGTAATAGAGGAAAACTTGTAAGTCTGGAACTGGAAGTAGTCCAGAGAACAGGAGTGGGAGAGCTCCTGAAACCAGTTGAGACTAGGTAAAACTGGACCAAACTAGTTGTGTAGTTAAAAAGAAAAAGCCAAAACAAAAATTGAAATTAGATCAAAGATTATAGCTTAGCTAGAGGCATGCTTAATTGCTTCATAACTGTTTACTTATCTTTCCCAGGAGGAGCTAAGATTCATTTTAATGGTGATACAATGTTTGTAGCCAAAAGGAGGGCATATTAAGAGAAGTATGTTGTAGGAGTATTGAGAAAGAATGTTAACCTCAAAAAGTCTACGATCTTGCTCTATAAAGTGTGTGAGGTCATTCAGAGTTTCACACTGGCATCCTGCAGGAACATATTAAAAGTTTAAACTGTTTCACTCCTCCTGAGTTTGTTCATTTACCGAGCCTTTATTTGGCATTCCGAATTTTTTTTTTCCAACACTTTTTAAGAACCTGCTATGTACCAGGTCCTATACTAGATTCTTAATATAAATGAAACAGTCCCTGTCCTTAAAAAGTTTTGTATACTGTAGGAGATATGAATTGCAATTTGAATTTATCCTAGAGATGATAGATATTGTTTGTTATGTGCCAGGCAGACAGCTAAGTGGCACAATGAGTAGAGTTTCCAGCCTCATCTTCCTGAGTTGAATCTGTCCTCAGAAACACTAGATGTGTGACACTGATCACTTAACTGTGTTTGTTTAGTTTCCCTATCTGTAAAATGAGCTGGAGAAGGAAGTGGCAAACCATTCCACTACTTTTGTCAAGAAAACCCCAAATAGAAATATGAAGAATCAGATATGACTAAAATTACTCAGTAACAAAATATGTCAGCTACTGTGCTAAGCTAGGGATATAAAGAAAGTGGTATAAACTAAGTGGTAAAACTGAGGGAGCAGAAAATTCTGGGCACGGAGGACAATAGTTTAGAGATATGAGGAACTGGATTTTCATTTTTGAGGAAGTGCATTTAGTTTTTAGCTGGAAAATAGAATACATGGATGGAAGTAAGGTATAAGAAGACAGAAAAGATAGAAAGATCAAGTTATGATGAGCTTTAAAATGTTAAACAGAAGTTTTTAAATTTAATCTTAGAGAAAATAGGAGCCATTGGGATTCATTGAGCAGGATGGTGACATAGTCAGATTACACATTAGAAAAACACACCTTGGTCACTAGTACCAAGATTGGTGTAAGAAGAGACTTAAGGTAGGGAGACCATTTAGAAAACTAACAAAATAGTCTAGGTGATGAGGATCTGAACCTATGTTTCTGGCTGTATGAATGGGACACCATTACTATTACCTTCATCATCATCACCACCATCATCATCACAGTCATAGTAGTAGTAGTAAAAAATAATAGTGTTTATTTGATGCTTTAAAGTTTACAAAGTGCTTTACATAAATTATCATTTGTTCCTTACAACAGGCACTGTGGGTAGGTTTTGATGTTATCTTCATTTTACAAATGAGGAAACTGCAACTGAAAGAGGTGACTTTCCCTGGATTCCACAGAGGTAGAATTTGAACTCAGGTCTTCCGTTCTTTATGTCTAGAGCTTTATCCACTAAATCATTTGGCTTCCATATGAAATGAAGAGATTTGGCAATGAATGGATATATAGAGTGAGTGTGAGGAATTGAAGATGATACTGAGGTTATGGGTCCGAGGGTCTGGAAGGATATTGTTGCCCTTAACTGTAATAGGGAAGTTTGGGAAGATGAAGTTTTGAGGAAAAAGAAGAATTTTATTTTGAACTTGTTGAATTTGTAATGATATATTACGTTCTTTTTGAGATGTCCAAAAAAGCAGTTGTACATTTGTGACTAATTCAGTAGAGAGACTAGGGCTAGAGATATCAATCTGGAAATCTGAACAGAGATTTTTTTTTTTTTAAAATTTTATTTGCATAACATATGTGTGGGTAATTCTTCAACAATAACCCTTACATAGCTTTCTGTTACACATTTTTCCCCCCAACTCCCCGCCCCTCCCCTAGATGGCAGGATATCCACTACATGTTAATTATGTTAAAATATTGGCAAATCGAATATATGTATACATATTTCCAAATTTATCATTGGTGTGCAAGAAAAATCTTATCTACACAAACAACATATCAGATAAAGGAAACACAATGTAAGCAAACATCAATCAAGGAGTATGAGAATGTTATGTTGTGGTCCACATTTCGCATCCCTCTCTCTGGGTGTATATGGCTTTCTTCAGTGAACAATTGGAGGTGGTTTGAAACATTTCATTGTTGAAGAGAGCCATGTCCATCAGAATTGATCGTCATATAGTACTGTTGTTGCCGTGTATAATGATCTGGTTCTGCTCATTTCACTCAGCATCAGTTCATGTAAGTCTCTCCAAGCCTCTCTGAAATCATCTTGCTGGTCATTCCTTACAGAACAATAATATTCTATAATATTCATATACCATAATTTATTCAGCCATTCACCAATTGAAGGGCATCTATTCAATTTCCAGTTTCTAGCCACTACAAAAAGGGCTGCCACAAACATTCTTGCACATGTGGGGCCCTTTCCTTCCTTTATTATTTCTTTGGGATATAAGCCCAATAGAAATGCTGCTGGGTCAAAAGGTATGCACAGTTTGATAACTTTTTGAGCATAGCTCCAAATTGTTCTCCAGAATGGCTGTATCCGTTCACAGCTCCACCAACAATGCATCAGTATCCCAGCCCTCCCACATCCCCTCCAACATTCATCATTAACTTTTCCTGTCATTTTAGCCAATCTGACAGGTGTGAAGTGGTACCTCAGGGTTGTCTTGATTTGCATTTCTCTGATCAATAGTGATTTGGAGAACCTTTTCATATGACTATAAATAGTTTTAATTTCATCCTCTGAAAATTGTCTGTTCATATCCTTTGACCATTTATTGATTGGAGAATGGCTTGAATTTTTATAAATATGAGACAATTCTCTATATATTTTAGAGATGAGACCTTTATCAGAACCCTTAAATGTAAAGATGATTTCCCAATTTATTGCTTCCCTCCTAATCTTGTCTGCATTGATTTTGTTTGTACAAAAACTTTTTAACTTAATATAGTCAAAGTTATCTATCTGGTTTTCAATTAAGAGCTGAACAGAGATCTTAATTGAAACCGGGGGAGTTAATGAGATCATCAAGTAGGAGAATGTAGAGAAGAGGGCCCAGGAGACCCGGGACAGAATTTTGAATGAAGATTCAGTATAGGACACTAAGAGTTGGTAAGGGGTAAGTTGGTAAGAATTAGGAGAAAGCAGTGCCATGAAAATCTAGGGAGGAGAAGTCATTTAAGAGTAGATGGTCCCAGTGTCAGTGGTTGTATAGAGATCAAGAAGGATCAAGATTGAGAAAAAGTCCATTAGATTGAACAATTAAGCGATTATTGGTAACTCTAGAGAGAGCAGGTTAAGTTGAATAATGAATTTGTAATGCCCAACTAAAGACACTTCAGAATGACTTTCTCAAGGAGTTTAGCAATGATGAAGAAGATAGACATAGGACAATAGCTAGTGGGGATGCTTAGATGAAGAGGAACTAATGTTGGGGGAGACAAGCATATTTGTACACTATAGGGAAGACAGCCAGAAAATAAGTAAGCATATTAAATGCCTACTTTGTGTCAGGCAATGTGGTAAGCTCTGGGAATGCAGGGAAAGGCAAGACAGTCTCAAGCCTTGGGGAAGTTCATAGTCTAATTGAGAGACAACATGCAAAAAACTATGTACAAAGAAGCTATATAGGAGATAAATTAGAAAGGGAAAAATGCTAGAATTAAAAGTCATCAGGAAAGGCAGGATCTATAGGATCCTAACTAGTACTTGAAGGAAGCTGGGAGGCATAGATGAGGAGGGAGAGCATTCTAGAAATGGGGACATCCAGTACAAATGCTCAGAGCCAAGAGATGTAGTGTCTTGCTTGAAGAATAGCAAGGAATCCATTTATCACTGGATCAAAGAGTACATGAAAGAGGGAAGATATAAAGGGTAAGAATGGAAAGACAGAAAGGAGTCAGGTTATGCCCAAAGACCCCAGTTTTTGGGATAAAAACTCACTATTTGACCAAAACTGCTGGGATAATTGGAAACTAGTATGGAAGAAATTAGACATTGACCCACACCTAACACCATATACCAAGATGAGGTCAAAATGGATTCATGATCTAGGCATAAAGAATGATATTATAAACAAATTAGAACAATGTAGGATGGTTTACCTCTCAGACCTGTGGAGGGGGAAGGAATTTGTGACCAAAGAAGAACTAGAGGTCATCATTAATCACAAAATAGATAAGTTTGACTATATCAAGTTAAAAAGTTTTTGTACAAACAAAATGAATGCAGACAAGATTAGAAGGGTAGCAGTAAACTGGGAAAATATTTTTAGATCCAAAGGTTCTGATAAAGGCCTCATTTCTAAAATATATAGAGAATTGACTCAAATATATAAGAATTCAAGCCATTCTCCAATGGATAAATGGTCAAAAGATATGAACAGACAATTTTCAGATGAAGAAATTGAAACTATTTCCGTTCACATGAAAAGGTGCTCCAAGTCACTATTGATCAGAGAAATGCAAATTAAGACAACTCTGAGTTGACACACCTGTCAGATTGGCTAAAATGACAGGAAATGATAATGATAACTGTTGGAGGGGATGTGGGAAAACTGGGACACTGATACATTGTTGGTGGAACTGTGAACGGATCCAACCATTCTGGAGAGCAATTTGGAACTATGCTCAAAAAGTTATCAAACTGTGCATACCCTTTGACCCAGTAGTGTTTCTACTGGGCCTATATCCCAAAGAGATTTTAAAGGAGGGAAAAGGACCCACATGTGCAAAAAATGTTTGTGGCAGCCCTTTTTGTAGTGGCAAGAAACTGGAAATTGAAAGGATGCCCATCAATTGGAGAATGGCTGAATAAATTATGGTATATGAATGTTATGGAATATTATTGTTCTGTAAGAAATGACCAACAGGAGGATTTCAGAGAGGACTGGAGAGACTTGCATGAACTGATGCTGAGTGAAATCAGCAGAACCAGGAGAACATTATACACAGCAACAAGACTATACGATGATCAATTTTGATGGACATGGTTCTCTTCAACAATGATATGATTCAAACCAGTTGTTCAGCGATGAAGATAGTCATATACATCCAGAGAGAGGCCTGTGGGAACTGAGTGTGAACCACAACACAGCATTTTAACGCTTTCTGTGAATATTTCCATGCATTTTGTTTTCCTTCTTAGGTTGTTTTTTCTTCTCTTTCTAGATCCGATGTTTCTTGTGCAGTAAGATTACTGTATAGATATGTATACATGTATTGTATTTGTCATATAATTTATCCTATTTAGCATGTATTAGATTATCTGTCATCTAGGGGTGGGAGGTGGGGGGAAGGAGGGGAAAAGCTTGGGAAAAAAAGTTTTTGCAAAAGTCAGTGTTGAAAAATCACTCATATGTTTTGTAAATGAAAAGCTTTATATATATATATGGAGTCAGGTTATGAAAGGCTTTGAAAGTAAAAAATATTTCGTATTTGATCCTAGAAGTGATGGAGCAGTTAGGTGGTGCTGTGGATAGCATTGGGCTGGGAGTCAGGGAGACTCATCTTCCCGAGTTCAAATCTGGTCTCAGACATTTCCTAGCTGTGTGACCCTGGGTGAATCACTTAATCCTGTTTGCCTCAGTTTCCTCATCTGTAAAATGAGGTAGAAAAAAGAAATGACAAACAATTCCAATATCTTTGCCAAGAAAACCTCAAATGGAGTCATGAAGAATCAGATATAATTGAAATAACTAAACAATAACTAGGAAGTCACTGGAATTGTGTGGTGTGTGTGTGTGTGTGGGGGGGAAGCTGGGTATATATGTGACAAAATTGGACCTGTGCTCTGGGAAAATCACTTCAATGGCTGAATGGAGGAAAAACTGAAGTTGGGAGACTTGTGGCATCAGACCCACCAGGAGGCTATTGCAATAGTCCTGGCTTAAGGAGAGGAGGGCCCGTGCAAGGGTGTTGGTAGGATAAGAAGAGAGAAGAGAGTGAGAGTTGTTGCACAAGTGAAGTCTATATGCATTGGCAGTGAACTGGATATAGAGATGGCAGTGAGAGCTGATTATGAGTCAAAGATATGATAACCTTGATTTTGAACATGGGAATTAGGAGAGGATGATTATATAGGGAAGTTTGGAAGGAAGAATTGCTTAGAGGGAAAATTATTGAGTTCAGTTATGCACATGTTGAATTTAAGGTGTTGAATTTGATATTTAATTTATCAAATGAGATCCAAGGCACTCCTGTTTTTTTTTTTTTTTTTTTTTTTTTTTTGTTTGTTTGTTTTGTTTTGTTTTTTGGATAGTCTTTGGGAAAGACCATGATTGGCAGTGGGAAACAATCACACTTTTATAATCTTAGAAGGTAGAAAGACAAGGGGTGAAAGGCGTATAGAGGGAGATGGAGGCATGGTGATAGGGGTAATCTCACTTAACATCTTTTACCTCAGTTTCCTCAATTGTAAAATTGGGACAATAGCACCTACTTCTCAAGATTTTTGTGAAGATCAAATGAAGTATTTGTGAACTGCTTAGTACAGTGCCTGGCATGTAGTAGGTACTACATAAATGCTTATTCCCTTTCCCTTCCCTTTACAGAACATAATTCAAAATTACTAGTAATTACAGTGAAAATTTAAAAAAAGATCCAGTCCTAAACAAAGATCAAGTTGAAATATACTGAACCAAAGTGAGTGATTCAATGAATAAATCATCAAAACAGTTATTAACTATTTTGAAGAAAATAATAAACATTTTCAAATTTAGATAAAGCAATTCTCAGAGGGAAATTTACCTATGTTAAGACTTAGTTACAGTAGAAAAAGAGAACTCAACATGCAGTTTTTTTTTTTTAAATGGCAATTAACAGATTAGAAAGTCAAAAGAAGAAATCTTTAAAATATTGCAGGAGAGATGTTTGAAAGTAAAAATACTCTATAGAAATGATCAAACCAAGACTGGCTTTAAAAAAAAAAAAGGTTAAACAAAATCAGGAATAGCTGATTTGATTTAAAGAGATCAAAAAATCAAATGACCAAAATTTTAAATTGAACAAGCAAATTCAAAATGAATAGTATAGAAACAGTTGTCAGAAATTATTATTGATTGTTAAATTCCATCAAAATTGAGAAGTTTAAAATAGATTTTATGTATAAAAATGCAAAATGCCCAAATTTAAAATAAGCAACAGAATCTTAACCCAATCTAAGAAAAACAACTAGAGCAATCCATAAATAAAGTACAAAGGTGGGGAAAATCATTTTGACTCAGATTTTTAAATGAACTGTGTAAGGCCTTTAAAGAGCAGTTATTAGCTGTGTTACAAAGGGTATTTTCAATAATTGAGAAAGTTGTTCTGTCACATAATTTATAATGAAAGAAATGTGGTTTTGAGGACTATACTATAGAGTAGCACAGAGAAGAAATAGAATACCCAATATTACTAATTAATATTAATGAAGTGGTTTTTAAACTTTAGCAGAGAGACAATATTCACTGTGACAAAGTTGTCCAAAGTTTTAAAGATGGCTCAAAAGTAGAGAAATAGTACAATAAATCCTAGAAATAATAAAAAAAATACAACACATTATCAATTCAGTTGGTATGCAAAATGTCTTGGTTAAATACTGTATTGATTTATGTAAAAAATATAAAAGGCATTATGAAGTAATATATATTTATATAGATACATAGATAAAATAGAGAGTTAGTCTACCTTAAACTTCTTAAATTGGGAAACTTTCTCATTAAATGTGTGTAGGTAATGTTTTGTCCTCTCCTCAGTACTGTTTAATATGGTAAAATTGGCAGTAAGGCAAAAGAAGAATTAGAAACATAAACATCAACAAAGAAAAAATGAAATTATCCTTATTTGAATATTATAGGCATAATACTTGTAATTTCAGTATAATATCAGAGTACCACATAAATCCACAAAATGGATTATTGTTTCTATTCTGACAAAAAAAAAAAGAATGGTAGAAAGAGAAATTCCATTTAAAATAAATATAAAATACACAGAATATATGAGAATTAACCTAAATATTATTAAAAATACTCTTTATTAAAAAAAATGGTGTGAGGTTGTATAGAGGATATGCTGGACCCGAACCAGGGGTCCTAGGACTAGCTTATGAAAGTTGCTAACATAAACATTTTCTAAAATCACTAACATAAGTAGATGTAGACTTGCTGGACCCACAAAGTGCATGTAAACTGCTCCTTGATCCCAGGCAACCAAGTTGCTATTTTGACTAACTGTTTTTTTTTTTTTTTTTTTTTAAATTAAAGCTTTTTATTTGTATAACATATGTATGGGTAGTTCCCCAGCATTGATCTTTACAAAGTTTTCCATTACAAATTTTACCCCCAGTCCCCTCCCTTCCCCTAGATGGCAGGAAGTCCACTACATGTTAATAATGTTGAAATACTTGACAAGTTGTGCAAGAAAAATCCTATCTACAAGAAAAAAAAGAAAATCAGAGAAAGGAAACAGAATGCAAACAAACCTCAATAGAGAGAATGAAAATGTTATGTTGTGGTCCATATTTCATATCCTTCTCTCTGGGTGTATATGGTCTTCTTCAGTGAACGATTGGAACTGGTTTGAGACAATTCTTTGTTGCAGAGAGCCATGACCATCAGAATTGATCATCATGTAATATTGTTGTTGCCATGTATAATGATCTCCTGGTTCTGCTTGTTTCACTCAGCATCAGTTCATGCAAGTCTCTCCAGGCCTCTCTGAAATTGTCCTGCTGGTCATTTCTTACAGAGCAATAATATTCCATAACATTCATATACCATAATTTATTCAGCCACTCTCCAATTGATGGGCATCCCTTCAGTTTCCAGTTTCTAGCCACTACGGAAAAAGCTGCCACAAACATTCTTGCACATGTGAGTCCCTTTCTCTCCTCTAAGATCTCTTTGGGATATAAGCCCAGTAGAAACACTGCTGGGTCAAAGGGTATGCACAGTTTGATAACTTTTTGAGCATAGCTCCAAATTGCTCTCCAGAATGGTTGGATCTGTTCACAGTTCCACCAACAATGTATTAGTGTCCCAGTTTTCCCACATCCCCTTTAACATTCATCGTTATCTTTTCCTGTCATTTTAGCCAATCTGACAGGTGTGTAGTGGTAACTCAGAGTTGTCTTAATTTGCATTTCTCTGATCAATAGTGATTTGGAGCAACTTTTCATATGACTAACTAACTCTGTTTTAAAGGAACCTGTGGCTAGGCTATTGTTTGAAAAAGATTCTGTTTTTAGCAGTCTTAGTATTACTAGCATGGTTTAGAGTCAAAAATAGGATATATAAACTTTCTATCCCCTGACCTTAATTACCAATTAGTTACCCATGCTATTTGGCCAGCTGGCTTTGTTGAAATAAAACTTTTAACTTACAGAGAATTCTGTGTGAGCAGTTTCACCCTGACTCTGAACCAAACCATTTCCCCCAGCAGTTGGACTGCCCCAATAAAATAAAAATGACTATTCTACCTGCTTGAATCTACAGATTTGATGCTATGTTAAGCAAGCAAAAGGATACACATAAGATTGAGAGTTAATTCCCTAATAAATAAATAGATCATTCAAGGATAGGTGCAAACAATTTTTAAATGAATAATTTCAAACTATGAATAACCATATTAAAAATGATTTAAAATGGTTCTAAAACATTGAATCTTAAGACTTGCAAATGAAAACAAGTGAGATCTGTCATCATCACCATAATAATAATTGTTGAAATTCATATAGTCCTTTAAAGGTTGAGAAACACTGTATAAAATGTTAACTCATTTGAGTCTTGTAACAATTCTATCATGGTTTTAATACCTACATTTTACAGATTAGGAAACTGTGGCTCAAAATGAAGTGCCTTGCTCAGAATCATATAGGCAGTAAGTCTGAGGGAGAAGTTGAGCCAAGTACTCTTGACCCCAAGGCAAGTGCTTCATCCAGTGTACCATAGTGCCATGTGATAAAGATGATAAAAAAGTAGAAATTGTCACTGCTGGAGGGGATAGACAATGGGGCATACTAATATTCTGTTGATGAGTTAGGGGGATAAGATTTAAGAAGAACTGACTTTGATTTAAAATCCAAAACAACAATAAAAATTAAAAATAAAATAATTGGATTTGACTTATTAACCAATGATTGAAGGAAATGAACCCATGGCCACTTCTGTGCTATGATCAGACAGTGGTATCCAGCTCAAATAGAAATATCCCTACAAGCTACATATTGATTTAGAATACAACAAATTAACATTACCCTTGTTGTATTTTTATTTCTTTTGTTAAACATTTTCCAATTGAATTTTCATATGATTTTTATCTCCTTTGACAGTTTTGATCCCAGAGAGTTTGACACCTGTGTACAAAGGCTGCATAGAAATGATCTTATTAGTATGCTCATTTTGCAGATTAGGAAATGATGCCCCTTTAAGCAGCTTTCTAACAATCTAGATTGGGAATGATGGAACTGAATTTAGAAACCCAGGTTCTTTGACTCCAAATCCTCTACAAAGGAAGTAAGAAGATTTAAACTGAAGGAATTCTTATTTGGGATGAAACAAGAATATGATTAAGTTCTTTTGTGTACTGATGTTACTGTGCTCCATAAGTACCAGAATTTCATGTAATTAATTAAGCCCTCTGAGTGTGGTTAGTAACTAGATGAAAAAGAATTCTCAATATGTTATTAAACTGCCTATAAGAGAGAGCTTCAGTATTGCTTTCTCTTGAATTAAAAAAAAACTGCTAAAAAAAATCACAAAATTCTAATTCTGGCAGGCATCTGAGCAGATAAATTGGTCCCACAGACTTATATTATTGATAACCTTGGTGAGCCTCAGTTTCCTCACTTGGATTTCCCAAGGTCACGCAGTTAGCAATGCTAGGACATTAGCTTGAATTTTTTGTTTGGTGCTCTTTCCATTGCCTTGGTAATACCCCATATGCCTAGGGAGTGCTTAGTAGATTTTAGTTGATCAACTAGTGGTATATCAGATACTTCAAAAATTGTCTTTCATTCTATCCACAATGAGAGGGAGAAGGGAGAAAAAGGAAAAGATTTGAAGTAGGTAAATCATTTTGCCATATAAGAATCTTGTGTTGATAAAAATGTTTTATTGTTTGATTTTTACACAGAGAGTCTGTTTATTCTCTTTTTGTTAGGTGTTTGGCATGTTTTGAGAAGTATGAAAGGTATTGGAACAAGGAAATGCTTTTATTTACTCAAGGACCGTGGCAACATCAGTATTTACCAAATACCAAGTTATTAAATTAAATAAAAGCACAGTTTTTAAAAACTGACTTTCTTTTTTGACATATAAATCACCTTGAATAAAATGTTTAAACTTGAATAACAGGAGGCTTTTAGAAGGGATCTTCTACCTAGTTGGACTTTGTGTTTGTAGATCTCATCATTATGGACCCCAGGAGGGTAATGCTGGGTAAAACTTCATAAAGTTTCCAGTATCCCTACAAACTAGGGAAACTTTTACTGTCAATCATGAGCAAACTTAGGGGGGGTTGATTGTTCATTATGAAAATTCCATCCTGCATCCAAGAAAGTCTAACTATATAAGGAGAGACATATGCAGAAATAATAGTAGATGTTAAACTGTTAAGGAAGGAGTCAGATAAAATTACTTTATCTGATCAAAATCTTTTATTTTTCATATCCTTTGCCTTGACCCCAAACCTTCTCCTCTCTGTTCTTGCTTAAGTCATCACCCTTATTATTGGCTTTATTCTTCTCTTTTCTAACTTCTTGGTAAGCCTCAACTCTACATCCTAGGCTTTATTTTCAATTCCTGACTCTTTTGGCTCTTCTTTGTTTACAATTTGCTAAATCCCAACCTGGGATTATTCTGATCATATTCAAATGTTGCTGAATTGATCTGGTGGAAATCACCAGGCTGTGCTGAACTAGATCTCTACTGCAAATTAATGTTCTTTGATCTCAGCTTGTTTCTTCTTTTCAGTGTCCTTTGCAGATCCTTCAGTCCAGATAAGTCCACTAAGCATCAGTGTCCACTAAGTCTCCTGAGGGAAGAGGGAGCCTTTTTTTTTCTGGGCCTTCTTTTCTTTTTCCTCCATACCTATCTTAATTTTTGATCCCATTAGCTCCCACATAGGCTTGGCCACGATGAGATTTTCTTCTTTTCATGTAAAGAATAATTGCATCCTTGTGAAGGAAATAATACACTAAATAGAATATAAGAAGTTGTGAATTAGTTACTGATTTGACCAAACACAGCTGTGTGACCTTAAAAAAGACAATTATTCTTTCTGCTTTAATATCCTCATTACCACCTATGTCAGAAAAAGATTATTTTTTCAAAGCATTTTCATTTGTATTATAAATTACTTTTATTTAAAAAAAAATGCCATTTGGCAAACAATGAAAACTCACTTCACTAAGGAATTCAAGTAGCTAAGAATCTTAAGTAATGACGATGTTAATAACAGTCACCGAGGTTTATGAAACTTAGAATTTCATGTGATTAGTCAAAAATTTTGAAGTTGAAAAGGTTCATTAATGGCACAAAACAATCTAGATTTTTTTTAACTATAGAATAAACATTGTCAGAATGAGTTACAGAAGGGGCAAAAAAAATCTCATTTGGTTTCTTAAATTCAAGTATTAATGAATTTCTGCTATTTTCCTTTCCTATTTCCATTTGAAAAGAAAAGCAGCATTTTGTTCTGGAAAAAAGAATGGTAAAGAGAAGGAAGAGGAGATGTCGGCTATCTTTTGGGTTTTGGGGGATATTTCTCTCTGATGAATAGGAGAAGACTAGAGTTCATATCCAACCCCAGGCACTTACTGGCTTTGTGATCATGGACAATAAACTCTATTTGTCTCAGTTTCTTTAATGTAAACTGTAGATAGGTGCAGATAGCACCTATCCCAACAGTGGATAATTTTAAAGAGCTTAGCACTTTGCCTAGCACATAGTATATGCTTAAAAAAACCTGGTCCCTTGTCCTTCTCCTCCCTTTCTTTGGTGCTATTTTTTTTTTTTTTTTTGGTAGCCATAGGCTCTAAATGAGTTTTGAGCCATATTAATTGGATACTTCTTGCTGCCACTTCTTGAATATTCTAGGTCAAAGGATGTTGCTTTTTCTTTCTTTCTTTTTTTTTTTTTTAAACAATGAAAGGGAAGAATGGAGCTTTTTAAAAAGCTCTTTGGAAAACATTCTGAAAAATTACAATAACCTTGTTCCTGGGTATCTCTTTTATGAAAAGATTCTTGGATTCTAACAGATTTTCTCTTTAATATAAGCTTGCAAGTTTCATTTCATTCTCTAATTTTAATGTATTTACCTTTTATATGACTTAAGGAAAATAGAACATCATAATTCTCTCATGATTGCAGAGTGATTTCCAGAATTAAAGGGAAACCTAGTAGAAGTCTTAATGCTCATCGAGTTTATGCATTATGGTGTAAATACTTATCATAATTTCCCCACATATCTTTAATGTCATGTATGTCAGATGAGTGTTTTCATGGTCAATAAATATGAATTTACAAGGGAAGCATTTGAACTGTTCTTTTTCTGAAAACTCACTTATAGTTGCAAAATTAGTTGATTTTGAAGCTCTGTAGAATTGTTAGATTATTATTCTTTACTTTAAAAGAAATTATCAGAGTAAATTTGAACCTTGACCGACCTACTTGAAGCTATGATGGGTCTTGATTTGGGAAATTATTTATTTATTTATTTATTGAAATTAAACTGTCTTTATTTGGATTGAGTTTTTTTAAATTTTTTTATTTATTAATACTTTTTATTTGCAAAACATATGTATGGGTAATTCCTAAATATTAACCCTTACAAAGCTTTCTGTTACAAATTTTTCCCCCCTACTCCCCACCCCTCCCCTAGATAGCAGGATATCCACTACATGATAATTATGTTAGAATACTTAAATCGAATATATGTATAGTTATTGCCACATATCATTTTTTTGTTCAGAAGAAATCGTATCTATAAGAGAGAGTAATCCGATAAAGGAAATACAATGCAAGCAAACATCAATAGAGAGCATGAAAATGTTATGTTGTGGTCCACATTTCACACTTGGGAAATTATTTAAAACTTTTCTAAACATTTACTACATACTGGTCAATGTTCTTTTGCAGTAATAGCTAGATGATGTAGTGGCTAAATAGCTGAACTTTGAGTCAGGAAGACTTGAGTACAAATTCTATTCCAGTCACTGAGGTTATAGCCCTGGACAAGTAACCTTTCTAGTTTTTTTTTATTTATAAAATGGAAATATTTCCTGACTCCCCGATTTGTTGGAAGGATCAAATGAGGAAATGTATGTAATACATTTGGCAAACTTTAAGAAGTTAAATAAATATTAATCTATAATTATTAATGCATTTTAACTATTTCATAAATTCAGCAATCAGCACACTTTGAATAAGTACTTATTATATGCCAGATACTTCTGGGTGGTTGAGATAAAAATAAAAGTATAATGTGGAATTTTAATAAGCTAATAGGATCTTAAACTATATCAATTGCATATTTGTAGCATTGATAATGTCCTAACCATGGAGGTGATAGCCCTAATTGTATTTTGCCCTCAGACCGCAAGCAAATTATGGTATTTAATTCTTTCTATTAAGGACTTTAATGGACTTGAAATGCCTGTAGAAAAGAAAGATGGCTAAGATCATGAAGGAACTTGAAACTATGTTATAAGATTCAGTTAAAAAAAAACTGGAGATATTTAACTTGTTAAAAAAAAATAGAGAGCAATACTTTCTCCATGAAGCCTTTTCTGTCTCCACTCAGAATACAAGTGTTTCCCCTTCTCCCCAATTTACACTTTATTTATTTTGTATATATTTATTTATATGACATGAAAGAAACATATGTGCTTTCCAAAACTTAAGTTGTATAAATGTTGGGGTTCTTTTTCTTCATCTCTGAGGTGGGAACTCGGTGTTCTTTAATTTTCATTTTTCTAATTGATAGTGATGTGGAACATTTTTCATATTGGCTATTAATAGAGGCAGCTAGGTAGCATAGTGCATAGTAGCATAAGAACTTTGGGTCTGGAGCTAGCAAGACCTGAGTTCAGTTATAGTCTGTGACACTTATTAGCATTGTGATCTGAAGCAGTCATTTCAGTGCTATTTGTCTTTTTCCTCAGTTTTAAAATGGGTCTAATAATAGCATTTACTTCCTAAGGGTATTGTGAGGATCAAATGAGATTATATTTGTAAAGTGTGCGACAGAGTGCTTGGCATATATTAGGGGTTTAACCCTAACCCTAACCCTAAATGCTTCCCCTATAAATTCATATGCTTGATTTTTATATTTAAATCTTTACTATGTAATATTTGTTTATTGATTGACAATGTGGGTAGTTTGTTGTTTAGTCATTCTCAATTGTGTCTTAATTTGTGTCCCAATTTGGGGTTTTCTTAGCAAAGATACTGGAGTATTTTGTCATTTCCTACTCCAGTTCATTTTATAAATAAGGAAACTGAGGCAAATAGAGCTAATTGACTCACCCAGGGTTAGTAGTAAGCAGTAGTAAGTGGACTGAGACCAAATTCGAACTCAGGAAGATGAATTTTCCTGCCTCCAGGCTTGGCATTTTATCCATGGAGTCACTTAACTGCCTCTAAGGACAATAAGAGTTATCTTCAACAGTCAAGTGAAAGAGTACTTTGGCTTTAGAGGGTACAACTAGGATCCATTGGGAGACTGTCACTAATGCTCTTCACACAGGCGGTGTGGCCATTCTGGGATTCAGACCCCTGAGATCTGTTATAACACTCTTCAGTTTATGGTTTATTTTCCCAAGTGCTTAGTCAGCTCCTTGAAAACAGTCAAGGTGCCTTCTATTGCTTTATATTTGCTAGAACACTGAGCAAAATGCAGGCAATTTTCAGCTAAGTGAAGAGTTTTTTGAAATGAAAAGTTTTATTTCTAAATTGGCTGATTATGAGAAAAAGTGAAAAAAAATCTGTTCAGCTAGATTATAGGTGAATTAGTACACGTAAGTAAGTAAAGCCTGAACTTCTTTAATCCCTGAGAAGGTCTATGAGGAGTGAGCTCGGGTTCTTAGTGCTTGGCTTCTCCAAAGGTGAGCAGGGGGGTGGGGAGAGCTTATCTCAGCACAGGGCTGCTTTGTGCGAGTTCCAGTTGCTTCAGCATATCCACCAGGAGAGGATTTATTGGATCCCAAAGTGGGGAGGCAGCAGCCCTAAAAGTAAGTATCTTTGCATATACAAGTTCAAAATGTGTTTGTAGAATTGATTAGTTGATTTGATTTGATGAGGGAGAAAACAACAGAGGCTAGGAATTATATAAGAAATCCATCTCTTTTATCAAGATGAATTAAGAGAATATGGAGAATTGTCCTGTTAATAATAGGTCAAGTATTCTCATCTTTTATGGAAAGCATTTTGAGGAGGATTGACTTGAGGTAGTAGTAATTTCAGTTACATTTATTTATGACTGTTGCCCAGAATAGGAAATGAAATATGACAGACATTAAATAATACATTTCTTACAAGGATATATAATGGTCTGAAGTAATTTTTCCACATTTAAGTATATTTTTATTTAGTGGTTTGAAGCTACTTGAACTATTTCTTCCTCAATTATATCTTCTATTTTCCTTTTGTTTTATACAAGATTACTATTTTTTTATATATGAGGGTACAAAATACCATCAATGTTTTAATTGGTCAAATAATTATTTTATTCATAATTACTTTCATTTCTCTAATAGTTTTCACAATTTAGAAGCATGAAATGATTTCTATTCAAGAAAAACATACTAGATAAAAAGGAAGAAAAAAAATGAAAATTCAAGAGGATTTTAAATCGGCAGAGAAGGAAAAGATAAATAGAGATAAAGATTGGAATTTGAGCCATGAAAGATATTTACAATCCATGATAGCATATTAAAGAATAATAGTTGATATAAAGAATCCATTCTATAGTTTGGCTTTCACCAGTTGTCACAGTTGCTTTCTCATATGCCACAGCACAGAGGCAATTGTCAGCCAGGATATTTGGAGAAAAATTTGCAGGTGTTAGCTCAATATAGAATCAGTCTTAAAAATATTGCTTAACCATATTGACTTGAAAATAGGCTGTATATTCTCCCTTTCCTTGAATCTAATTCAAGTAAAATCTAAGCCTATGTTTTTAGTGTCCCTTATAGGCACAAAGGGGATATTATTGGACAGTTGAGAAGAATACTACTACAAAAGTGACAATGCAGGAAAACATTGATTAAAAAAAATATAATACTTAGAATAATACACACTATGTGTTATCTATTTAGCTAAGTATTGGAGGTACACATATGAGGAAGCACGGTAGCAAAAAGCTTATATTGTAATAGAAGAATATAATACATAAGGGGGAGCTGGAAAGGGAGAAGGTACCCAGAACCAGGAGACCTTGGGGCTGAGTCCTGTGTTGTAGGGAAGAAAGGTGAGTTACAGGTTTTTTTTTTTTTTTTTTTTTTTTTTTTTTAAAATTTTTTTTTAATGTTTTTTTTTTTTTTTTTTTTTTTTTTTTTCAGATCAATGTTGTCATATATGCATTATTCTATTTACTCTGCTTTACTTTGTATCAGTCCATCCATTTCTTTCTAGCTTCTTCTGAAATCATCTCTTTCTTATGGTGAAATAGTATTTTATTACATTTATTTGTCATAATTTGTTTAACTATTCCTTAACTGATTAGCACTTCCTTAGTTTCTAGTTCTTTACCACTAAAGAGCTGCTATGCAGTTTTGGGGGAGGTACATCTGGGTCTTTTTTTCTTTCTTTTTTAAAAAATCCCTTTGGCTAAGTAATAGTTTTGCTGGATCAGAAGGTTTGTTTTTGGGGAACAGTTCTAAATGCTTTCCAGGATGTTTAACTTAACAATAGGTATTTTCACCAAGACTATATTAATAATGTGCCTGTTTCCCCAAAGCTCCTCTGATACTTGCTTTTTTCCTTTTTTGGCCATCTTTGCCAATTTGATGAGTGTGAAATAGAACCTCAGAAGTGCTTTAATTTGCATTTCTTTAATTATTTTTGATTTGAAATATTTTTTCATATTGATTTCTTCCTGTTCATAAATTTTGCGTTACCATTTCTTTCAACAGATTTTTATATTTTATAGATTTTAGGCCCTTCTTCATCTTGGTTGTCTTCTTCTGGAATGTTTTGCTTATCAGTGCCCTTCCTAAAATGTGATGCCCAGAACGGAATACAATGTTTCAGATGGCAGGTGTTAGAACGCAGAGGAACTTTCTTCTCCCTAGTTTTGGATGCTCTTTTTCTTTTCTGTTACTGGCTGTGTAACTGTGGGCACATAATTTAGCCTCTCTAAACCCCAAATTTCCTCATCTGCAAAATGGGGATACCAATACCTTTATTTAGTGTGTTTAGTATTTGTGAGATTCAAATGACATAATGTATGTAAAGCACATGAAGTGTTTTAGTCAAGGCTAACAATTACAATTATTATTTTAATTCAACCTTTCATTGTATTGTTCTTTCTTGTTGTATCTTGAATTTAAAATTAATCCTATCTTAACTTTTTAAAAATTAAAAATAAAATCCACTATCCTGTTGATAGAATTATTTCTGAAATATATTTGAACAACCTGTCTAGAGTAGATTGACTGGGAAATTAAAAGAACTGGAAACTGACTAAAAACTATTCCGTGGTAGGATCTGTTGAATAAACTGGAATTGGTTAGCCTTAAGAAGAGGAAACTTGGGAATTGGGAACAGAGGAACATTTCCTAATATTGAGGGCTTTTAAAAAAAATTTTCTTTAATGCCAGTGGCTCCTCCTTTTCAAAATGTATTCCCCCAATTTTTAGCTACTAATGACTAGCATCTCAGTTCCATTTAACCAGTGAACATCAATTAACCTTTACAAAGGGATATTTACTTTAAAAGTATAGTAAGGATAGAAATACAAACATTTCCTCCTACTTCTTGGATATTACTATCTTTGTTTGGATACTATTACTTTTTTCTTTAGGAAGAGAGGGTTCAGACTTAACACATTTTCTCCATAGAATTAATCTCAACAAATTCACATTCAAACACTTGGCTAATGGACTTGAATGCTTAGCTGTTACTGGGCAACATCACTCACTGATACTGGACTGTATAATATAATATATTATATAACTTAATCATATATAATTCTATAATATGTAATTATACATTTTACATAATTATATTATATAATATAATCCAGTCAATAGACTGGACTCCCAAGCCTCTTGTACTTTTCTCTTGAACTTTTAAAACTTCTGGAGTCATATCCTCTTATATTCTTCATTTACTCTGAAAAAACAAACAATTTGGTGGAAGTGAGGCCTAAAAATAGAGGCATGTATTCTTGGAACCATAACATACCCAAGGCATTCTTTCATAGGACTACACTAATTGGGAAGGAATCACACCAAGATAAGAACCTACACATGGGCATAGCCAGAAAGAAGTGCTCTAATTCACCATGTGGTTGTTAGCAAACCATAATCAGTTGCAGAATATTTACACAAGTCCCAAAATCTCTCCAAGGTCCTCCACTGCACGTTATCCCAGCTCTCTTGGAAACATGCTTTCTCTAACCTCTTCCTTGTGATATGAGATACATGAGAGAGTTCTTGGGTAATTAATAATCATTTTAATTTTATTTATTATTTATTAGGCTAACATAGTTATTATCAAATGTTTAAATACCTTTGGAAAATGGGTACCTCTAACAGGTCATTGTCAACCCTGCTTTGTGGATTATCAATGAGGAGGTGAGCCAAAAGTATTCAGCTCCTCCAGCTCTTCCAGTTGAGTTCTTGACTTGATCTTGAGACTCTGCAGCATTCCTGGACAAAAAACTTCATCTCCACCCAGAGGTCTTAAGTTGAACAGTGGTGGAATTTACCTGGGCATGAGCCTAATGCTTTTTAGGGGTAGAATGCACCCAGATTAGATTCTCTTTACATATTAAACAGAAATAAGCTCTCCTAGTTGCTTGGACTCCTGTTTAGCGTTTACAAAAATGTTCTTGAAAGTTTAGTTCAGTCTCATCTTTTAGCCTTATCCTTCTGAAGTAGTGCCTGAATGTCATATAAGGTCTGGTCTTTGAATGAGGAAATAAGAAGAGAAACATCTCTGGATCCCAATATTAATAATCATTTCTCTTAGGGGGGAAGTCCATCAACAGAATCAGTTCATAGTCTTCTTGCCTAGTCTTTGGTTAAAAAGGTGTTGCTTGACAACAGTACTATATGATGGTCAATTCTGATGGACATGGCTCTCTTCAACAATGAAATGTTTCAAACCACCTCCAATTGTTCACTGAAGAAAGCCATATACACCCAGAGAGAGGGATGCGAAATGTGGACCACAACATAACATTCTCATACTCCTTGATTGATGTTTGCTTACATTGTGTTTCCTTTATCTGATATATCTTTTGTGTAGATAAGATTTTTCTTGCACAACAATGATAAGTTTGGAAATATGTATACATATATTCGATTTGCCAATATTTTAACATAATTAACATGTAGTGGATATCCTGCCATCTAGGGGAGGGGTGGGGAGTTGGGGGGAAAAATTTGTAACAGAAAGCTATGTAAGGGTTAATGTTGAAGAATTACCCACACATATGTTATGCAAATAAAATTAAAAAATAAATTAAAATAAAATAAAATTTAAAAAAAAGGTGTTACTTGAATGAATGAAGGAATGAATGGGGATTTGGTATATCAGAGATTTAATTTCAGTTTGGCTAGTTAAGCTACATTCTCAGTACCTCTCCCCTTCACTTTCTCTGTGTGGCTCAGAAAATGACAACTAATGCTAATCTTAGTCTAAGTATAACATAGGAAGGCAGATATACTGCTGTAATAAAAGAAAATATTCCTCATCCAGAGACAATTACTTTTCTGTTAGCTGGTGTTTTGGATTATTTGCTCTATTGTTTTGTCTCCATTCATACATCTGATTGAGATCTGGCTGCAGTCATTTTACCTCTACCATATTATTTTGAAATAAAATTTATGATGCCTTTCAGGAGAGCAAAACAGTGTCATTTTGTGTTCATAACATGGAAACCAGCCTGTTCTTACAGTACTCTTAAAGACTGCTTGTCATCTGGATTTGGAAGTGGGAATACTGGCTCAAAATAATGGAATGTCCAGTTTTGAAATTTGAAACGATCTTTTGTCTGTGCCCTTTATGAGCTGTGGTGTTTGTTCTTTCTTTGAGAACAAAACCTCAGTCTGTATTTTTTCCATGTTTGCCAAATGTAGACTCTTTTCATGTCCGTCCAGAGCTTGCTTTTATCCCAATCCTTGATCTCCTTTCTCTTTTGTGGCAGACTCCTAATAACCAAACTATTGACAATAAAACAATATTCCTTAATGATTTTGATTCAGTAAAGCACCAGATATCTCTTTTGCCATTCCTTTTAGTCATGTACTAAACCAAATGTAGCTAACATAAAGCTTCGTAAGCACCTTATGAGGTTATCTTTAAATGTGTAGTTTTTTTCATAGCATTCCAAAGCATATCAGTTGTTTGGGTCATTCCTAATTAATAACAGCATCTGTAAAATATTCTGGGTTACATTTTTTATCAGATTTTTGAAAGTGGTGTGAAATGACACTTTATTGAACATAAGCAACTAGTGACAAAATGGGATTAAAAATAGGCTCGGCCATTGAAAGTACATTTGCTTGTCTGCCACAATAATAAGCCACTTCAGGAAACACTCAAGTGTTTGTGCCTTTTACAATTGACAGCAAAGCCATACCCTTAATATTTTTAAGCTTTGTATATTTCCTTAGCTAATTAATGGATAGCCTGAGCAGGGGATATTTATCTTTTACTCTTAAAAGCAGGGACTGGGGCAACTAGGTGGTACAATGGATAGAGTACCAGTTCTAAAGTGAGGAGGACTTGAGTTCAAATTTGGCTTCAGACACTTAATTCTTCCCAGCTGTATGACCCTGGGCACTTAACCCCAATTGCCTCAACAACAACAAAAAGCAGGGATATATATTTCTTGTGAATCCTTAACATCCTCCACAGACCAGCATCGAATTTTGCCCTATTTAGCATTCAATATAGAGGTTTGGTTTAATTAACTAAGTTCATTTTAATAAAAAGGTCTGAGGCACTTGATGTGGCTGATGCAGCACCAAATGTTATTTAGGCACCGGATAATGGCAGGCATCAAATATTGGGGTTTGGTCATGGGAAGAATTCACAATGGCTGTTCTCTTTGACAAAGGTAGGTTTGTTTAGGGAAAGAGGTTACAAAGTAAGATGTACAAAAGACAAGGTTCTCCCAGGAGAAAGACCACTCCATGAGGTTGGGGCATGCCCTTAGCTGGGCAGGTTAAATCCTGAAAGGGACTTAGCCCCCTAAAAGAGTCAACTAGCTATAAAGAGAAATGGGGTCAGAAGAGAAGAGATACCATAAGACATGGTGGGGTAAGGAGATAGCTATAGGGGGAAGGGTAATGACACTATGAGATAGAATACTGTGGTGGATTGACCCAAAGGAGGGCAGCATTGAAGCCATGGGCCATAAACGGATTTATAGGGAAAATTTAGCCCTCAGGAACTTAAAATAATTTGGATTTCTGACTGGATTACCTCCACTGAGAATGGGACCATGGAACTAAACTGATCTCTTTCAGAGCCTTCTTCCTACCTGCCCCAGGGAACAATTTTATTAATGCTTCAGTTTCTCTCTGCCCACCATACCCGCTATTCAGGACCTCATCACACTCACCTTAGAGCTCACATGGTTAAGTAGCTTTTCTGCAAGCATACCAGACTCCCAGACATTTGCCCCTCTGGCTTCTGTCCCTCTTTAGCTTGACCATTCCATTCTATTTCAGTAGACAAGATGGCTTTTGGAATATTTTTCATATCAGCCTGGCCTGGGTCTAGAATCAACAAAATATGAAATTAGAAATCTAATTAAGCTCCTTGCCTTAGGATCATGGGGTATATGGAAAAGAATACTGAACTCTAATGAGTGAAATGAATAAATGAAAAGGTTTAGTGAGTATTTACTATATCCCAGACTTTGTGCTTAAGCACCAGGCAAAAAAACAAAACAAACCAAGCAAACAAGACTTTCTTTTAGAGGGCTTACATTCTGAGAGGGGAACAAAACTTCCAAAAGTAAGAAAGATGTGGAAAATTGGAACTGACAAGGAAAGAAAAGAAAACATGACTTTTATGGCCAGAAGATAGGAATTGGAACCAGAGATGAAAGCCCCCCTCTCAAAGTCTAGGGTCCCAGTATCAGAGTCTGAGTTGCAGTGTTGAGAAGAGGAGGAAAAGAATGATTTGGATTTAGGAGAAGACCTGTGGTTATTTGTCCTGTTTTAGAAGTGGACCTTGAGTTCCTGGAGGGGCTGCCAATAATATGCAAATGAGTTGGATTTCTGTGAGTGAGGATTGTTCAGCCTCACTTTCTTCTCCAGTGCTATCTGGGTCCAGTGGCCAGATATATCTCCAGAAGACTGGAGATGGCCCTGGATGTAAGGTCTCAGTTTGACTGAGGCAATGCCCAATCAATAATTAAGGCTTGATAAAAAATGAGGCAGAGAATAGCCTCTTTGTTAAAACAGAAATAATTGTGGGGCTTGACTGGGGCCTATTGCTTGCTAATCAATGAGAGCCACAGTGACTTGAGTCT
>JAJPUD010002208.1:30692-41270 GCA_023553655.1 Myrmecobius fasciatus | reverse complement strand
CCTTGACCACTTTAAACCAAGGCCTTAAAGAAGTCTTAGTTTGACTGAAGCAGCAACCATTCAGTGATTAAGGCTAGGTAAGAAAAGCTCTGCTAGTAATAGCTGTGTGAAACAGATTAAGTCCCTTAACTTTACTGAGCTTTAGTACTCTTGTCTGTAAAGTAAGGACATAGAACCAGATGATTTCTAAGGCTATTTCCAGTTATATATTCTCTAGTCTTTTTCTCTACTTTTTTTTTTTTCTCTTTTTTTGGCGAGGCAATTAGAGTTAAATGATTTGTCCAGGGTCACACAGCTACTAAGTATGTGTCTGAAGCTTAATTTGGAACTCAGATCTTCTTGACTTCAAGGTCAGTGCTCTATCCACTGTACCATCTATTTGTTCCATCTACTTTTCAAAGTCATATTGATTCATAGATTAATTTCATCATTTGTCCTACCTATAACTTTGGGTAATATATACCATACCAATATTGAGTCTTTTGAGTTCAGCAAAATTATTTAAAAGGGAATTTTCATAGTCATTATTGCTCATTTATGAAGCAGGGTAAAGCTATATTAGAATTACCTATAATTGGGAACTGAATGTAATATATTAATATGGCTTATCCTCCCTAAGAAGCTAATAATTATGTTTTAGAAAAAATTTAAATGATTTTCTGAAGTCATTCCCAGAAAAGTTATTTTCTTAGTATTAGTTCCACTTACAAAATCCAAAGGTCATTTTGATTAAAATTTTACCCTTTTTATTTTGATGATTTTATATCTTTTTTTGGTAGTCCAATTTAATTTCATATGTTCCCTTTTAATTTTTTTTAATTAAAGCTTTTTATTTGTATAGCATATGTATGGGTAGTTCCTCAGCATTGATCTTTACAAAGCTTTCCGTTACAACTTTTACCCCCAGTCCCCTCCCCTCCCCTAGATGGCAGGAAGTCCACTACATGTTATTAATATTAAAATAATTGACAAGTTGTGCACGAAAAATCTTATCTACAAGAAAAAAAGAGAATCAGAGAAAGGAAACCCAATGCAAGCAAACATCAATAGAAAGCATGAAAATATTATGTTGTGGTCCACATTTCATGTACTTTTCTCTGGGTGTATATGGTTTACTTCATTGAACAATTGGAACTGGTTTGAGACAATTCTTTGTTGGAGAGAGCCATGTCCAATAGAATTGATCATCACGTAATATTGTTGTTGCTGTGTATAATGATCTGGTTCTGCTCATTTCACTCAGCATCAGTTCATGCAAGTCTCTCCAGGCCTCTCTGAAATAGTCCTGCTGGTCGTTTCTTCCCTTTTAATTTTTATGCATATTCATAATTCACAATAGATTTGGAAGTAATAAGGGCCTTGGAAGCCATCTAATTCATCATTTCATTTTGCAAATGTAGAAATTGAAGCTCAGAAAAGTTGTTTTACCTAAGGTCACACAGACAAAAATAGTTACAATATTTGAATCCAGCATGTCTGACTCAAAATCTAGCAAAGCATCTTTTTTTGTAACAGTGCCTTTCAGATCACCAAACCATCAAAATTTTTTGCTTTCATAATTTTTTCATATTCATTCCTTTCTCCCAGTCTTCCATACACTTCTCCCGACCTTGGGTTTATTTATATATCTATTTGGATGACTCCCAGCCACATATTTCCCCTTAACTTTAGTCTCACACACCTGCTTGCCATACTTAAATTCTCTAGTATTATTTTCTGAAGTCCTTTAAAGCTTAATGTGTCTAAAATGGAATTAATTATCCTTCCTTCCAAAATTTTCCTCCTTTCAACTATATTCCTACTGATCCGATCATAATCTAACAAACATTTATGACATTGATGGTGCTATTTTCCCAGATACCCCACAATCTAAATTAGAACCATTTACAGTTAGAGTTGGAATGAGGGTCTTCTCTATGAAGTAGAGTTTTTAAAAGAGGGATTATGATCAACTTCTTACTCTTTCAGTTCCTACATTTATTTGAAAATGAATGCCACTGGGGCAGCTATATGGCACAGTGGACAGAGCACCAGCCCTGAAGTCAGTCCTGAGTTCAAATCTGGTCTCAGAAACTTAACATGTCCTAGCTCTGTGACCCTGGGCAAGTCACTTAACCCCAATTGCCTCAGCAAAAAAAAAGAAAAAAAAGAATGCCACTCTAAATGAGTATGATTATGTGATAACCCAGAATTTATCCTAGAGTGAGAAAAAAGGAAAAAGTCTATATGTAAGATTTACATGTCCAAAACAGATTAGAATATGCTGTTTACAGCTGTATGGAGGCCAATGTCAGGGGTACTCTGGTCTTTTAAATCTAAGTCCAGATTGGAGTGGTGAATGAAAGAAAAAAATATTTCTCAGATGCCACATGTAAAAAAATTGGTAATAAGTACATTCAGAAAAGTGTTAGGATTTCAAATTCTATGATAGAGAAGGGGAAACAGCACATATAGAAGGACATTTGGATAGATTTGAACTGGTGGTCCAAAGACCAAAGCAGGTCAAGACAGATCCTTGCTTGATTGCCAGAATTTACTGGAGTATGGTGGGACAAGGCACATGAAAGTGCCTGAATGGCCAGGGGGTTCAGGTGACAAATAATCCATTTTCACTGTAGTGTAGAAAGAAGATAAAGCAGATGTGGCACTTTAATTAATAAAATAGTGATTTCTAATGTTGAATCATTTGTCAGTGCAAAGGACTTCAGTGTCATGAACTTTCTTTCTTTTTTTTTTTTTAATAAAGCTTTTTATTTACAAAACATGAGTGACCTTTCAACATTGACCTTTGAAAAAAAAAAAAGCAACTTTTTTTTTTCCCCCAGGTTTTTCCTTTCCTTCTCCCCACCCCCCACCCCTAGATGACAGGTAATCTAATACATGCTAGATAGGATAAATTATATGAGAAGTACAGTACATGTATACATATCTATACAGCTATCTTACTGCACAAGAAACATCAGATCTAGAAAGAGAAGAAGAAAAAAAACAACCTAAGAATGAAAACAAAATGCTTGGAAATATTCACAGAAAGCGTTAAAATGCTGTGTTGTGGTTCACTCTCAGTTCCCAAAGGCCTCTCTCTGGATGTATATGACTATCTTCATCGCAGAACAACTGGTTTGAATCACATCATTGTTGAAGAGAGCCATGTCCATCAAAATTGATCATCGTATAGTCTTGTTGCTGTGTATAATGTTCTCCTGGTTCTGCTGATTTCACTCAGCATCAGTTCATGCAAGTCTCTCCAGGCCTCTCTGAAATCGTCCTGCTGGTCATTTCTTACAGAACAATAATATCCCATAACATTCATATCCCATAATTTATTCAGCCGTTCTCCAATTGATGGGCATCTTTTCAATTTCCAGTTTCTTGCCACTCCAAAAAGGGCTGCCACAAACATTTTTGCACATGTGGGTCCCTTTCCCTCCTTTAAAATCTCTTTGGGATATAGGCCCAGTAGAAACACTGCTGGGTCAAAGGGTATGCACTGTTTGATAACTTTTTGAGCATAGCTCCAAATTGCTCTCCAGAATGGTTGGATCTGTTCACAGTTCCACCAACCATCAGTGTCCCAGTTTTCCCACATCCCCTTCAACAGTTATCATTATCATTTCCTGTCATTTTAGCCAATCTGACAGGTGTGTAGTGGTATCTCAGAGTTGTCTTAATTTGCATTTCTCGTGAACTTTCTTTTCTAGGTGTCTGGTAATTATGGTTACTGATGCTACAGCAGCCATAGACACCGAGGGTTACAGCACCAGCAGCCAAGCTTGGCATATCCCTAGTAGAGATGCCATTCTGGCCATTGGGGATGGGAATGGCTGGGGGCGGGAGTAGGGTTAGTGACTTCACTATACTATACTATATACTACTATCAACAAGATTTGGGGACTTTGAACCCTGGCTTACTGCCTTTTCCTGGGGGCTGTGGGTGGTAGTTGTGGTTATTGTGGTTTTGATCACCTGCTCATTCCAACAAGCCACTTTGTTACTTCCAATTGCCGTTTTCTCCTGTAATATGGTGTGGTCCCTCCTCTAAAATGGCTCACCAGTTTTCCATTTTGTATAATTAAAGTCCCATTTCTGACTCATTAGACCTATTCTCTTCTTTATAGGAGATCATAATAGTGACTGGTGGAGGGAGCTTGATATTATCTGTTATCAGTTCTGTACTTTGAGTTCTCTGATTACATTAATTAACTGCAGGGTATCAGTATGGCATTGGGGTGTTTCCCAGTTTACACAAGGTTGGCTACTAGGATTTGGAGGATTTTATCTGTAATACCAAATGCTGTGGGGATATTTGAATCCACATGGACACTTAGCCGTGAAGTTATATTTAAGGTAATTGGGAGAGATCTTTGATTGGTTTTAGGAGCAAAAGCAAAAGGAAGAAATAAGCAATTTAAAATTGCATGTTATAGTGTGTGTATATATATGTACATATATATGTATGTGTGTATACATATGTATATGTGTATATATATATATATGTACACAGAATAGTAGCTTATCAGTATGAGAAACAATTTTTCAAGGGAGTATATTGCCTCTGAATTGCTATGGAGAATAGCTTTGGATTGTTCTCTCAAGCAAGGATCAGAGGTTGTATGACTTATTTTGGGAATTCTACTTGGCTTCTTTAGGGAGGAAAATAAATTGTAAATAGACAAAGAAATTCAGTATGGGGGAATGCATGTATATCATCTCTGCCACTGGGAAGCTGAGATCTAAGAGTTCTGAACTTATAAAGCTTTTGGTATCACCAGGTTGCCTAAGGAGGGATGAAGTACAGCAGGTTGGAGCTCTTGTGTACATCATAGTGGGATCTCACCCAACCCAGGTGAGATAGGGAAAACTAATCTTTAAAAATACACACAAAAGAATTAGCAAAGCCTTAGAAAGGTCTTAATTATTACTATAGCTCTTTAAGAATGTGCATGTATATATTTTATGGTAAGCAGAATATCAATTCACATTCCCCTGAGTGACAAAATTACAAAATTCTAAGAAGCAAATATATCCTTATGTACATAGAATAGTCATTTAAATTATAAATCAGACAATGTGAAATAAACTGCAGGAGACATAGCTCAAGACTTTATTGGTGATATTTGCTTCTAAATCATGTTATTTTTATGATTTGCCCCCTCATCTATTAAATTGTAACCTCTTTGTGAATAGGATTTAGGGTTTTTGGGTTTTTTAATTTTTTTTTTTTTTTTTTTTGTACTTATATCCTCAGCTCCTTGTAAAATGTCTGGCATGTTGTAGATGTTTAATAAATAGTTGTTGATTAATGAATTGAACTTTTCCAGGTATCATCTAAAATACAGTTAAGCACCATTCTGCTTATTATAAGGCCTCTCTCCTGGGAGGGGCCATGTGTGTTTCTTCCTCTGCCCTCAAGGGCCAGAGGTCCTTCTAATTAGGTAGATTTAAGGTTGTTTTGATTCACAGTTCCGGAAGTCATTTTATATGTTCTTGTTCTACTGACTTCATTTTGCATCCATGCATAGAAGTCAGCTTATGTTCCAGCTTTTCTCAAAAGACCCGAGTCATTTTTGACTCTTCTCCTTTTCTCCTTCCTTCTCTTCCCTTCTCCTCTTCAGCCAGTTTTTCAGTGCTGTAAATCCCACTACTTTCATAGCATTCTAGAGTCTGCCTTTCTTTTCCACACGCTCTGCCTACCATCCTTGTTTAGATTCCCCACTACCTCTTTTCTGGACTTCTTCAGAGAAGTTAGTTTGTTTTTTGTCTTTGTGTTCTCAGTACCAAGTCATTCCCTTTTAAGGGGTTGCTCTGAAGGTGTGTGATAAATTCTTTAAATGCTGAGGATTATGACATTAAGTTGAAGCTTGGGTATTCATGGAGCTCACATAAGAAGCAGGCATTTGCTAAAACAAATGGGGAAGATGATGGATGTTTCTAGAGGCTTATTCATTATGTTTTTTCTTCCTCCTCTGAAGCAAACTCTATTTAATTCCATGCTACTTTAAATGTCCAAATGTGTTTTAAAATACAGATTGGACTTTCCAAAGCATCTGTGCTATTATCTAGAGTTATTTTATCTTGGGTTTCACAATTGAGATATAGTCATAGTAAGGCAGACTGTAATGTAAATCTCTCTTTTAAACAAGCATCATGAGCTCCCTGTCTCTTATTTTAGAGGGACAATTTTAAATTAGAGCATTCTGATGTAAGATTTTCAACTGTTAATTGTGCTATTTGTTCTTTCAGGGGGAATCATTTTATACTTCAGAATTAGGACAAGTATGTGAGAATTCCCATCAGCCAGCGTGGATTTCTTTCTTCAAGTTCTTCCAATACAGCCAGCTACATAACTTTCTCAAATAATCCTTCTTTGTGCCATGTTCTGTGGCTTACATCAAAAGAGGAATTTGTCTTCATGAAGATTCCTAACATTGGTAATGTGATGAATAAATTTGAGATCCTTGGGGTTGTAGGTGAAGGTAAGTTAGATTTTCTGAATTAAGTGAATTCTTAAAGAATGTTGAGCTATTCTGGTACAGCAAAACCTCATTAATTATGACTCAGATAATTTGAAATTTGTAATAATTCACCCATATCTCTCATTGAGTAAATTGTTGAAATTTCCTCCTGTAAAATGTGAGGACAGCATAATCCAGTCTACAAACAGTAGATTTTTCTAATATAAGAGTTTCTTTTAGTTTGTGTAGCTTCTCAGTCTTAAGGGTTTTATTTATTTTTTGAGTAGATCTGTATTAGCATGTCTTTAGCATTAATGATGTTTTTATAAGGTGAGTTTATCTTTACTAATACACAGATGTATTTCTATAGGAGATATTATAATTGAATTTATGAATGAACAAAACCTGTTCATTTAAAATTCTGCAGGTCATATTTCATAAAATGAGGTTTTATTGTGTTTTAGAGATAGTTATGTGCTCATCAGTTTTTTGAAATAAAATGAGAGAATCAATAGCTTCTAATTGCTTAAAATATTTTCATACATATATTTTTAAAATTAGTGGTACATTATCTTTATAAAATATTTTATTGGTCATAATTTGAAATAGTAGCATTTCTTAATTTTTCTAGTTTATCAGCTAGTTAAACGGCTCAATCATTTTGCATCAAGTTCATAAGTTCTTGTGAAGGAGAGGTAATATTTTTTTTTTCTTAAATAAGAATCCAGAGTGATGATTACAATTTGAGGCAAGGAGTTATAGAAAATGGATGGTATCTTCTTATGTGCCCCACATATTTTCCTTTTTTGTATGAGTGTTCCTAAAAAATGAAAATAGTTTTACGGTACACTTATGTAAATAAATCAGTTAATTATTTCATTTGCACAAGAAGCACTGTAATACCCCACTTTATTTCTGTCACCTGCCTTGATGAATCCTTTCATTTTTCTCTGCATGTACCAGGAGTAAATAGAAGTAATCATTTTGGTTTGGATAAGATCAGGTATCAAGGTAAATTTCTCAGGAGGTAGTGAAAAGTTTTTCTGTATAGGCAAGTTGTCCATGTATTAGGGAAATCTGTAACCAGATTTGTCCTGTTGCCATGGGAACATGAAAAATGATTACTATAAGATGGTTTATTCTCCAGAACCTGGTGATGCTTATTGCCAGATATAATTTCCATTGTGCTAGAATGTGAATGAGAATTTATTTTTTTTTTAATGCTAGGCTAGTCAACATTCTATAGAAATTTTAAGCATTTTATAGATTAAGACATTTTGACAAACTTTATATTAGATTTTTTTGCTTGGAAGTGATTAGTAGACTTTTTAATATGAATTCATTAGTAGACTTTTTAATATGTGAATTAATTTTCAGGCACCTAGTATCATTTTAGGGAATTAATAAGTGAAATTCTAGTGTTCTGAAAGAGTTGATATTTTCCCCCAAATTGACAACTTAATCTTTTACTTGTAGGGTAATGCCCAATTATTACAGCATTCTTTAATCATGGGTCAGTGCTAATAGTTTTCTAAAATCTAAAAATACTTGTTGAATTGATTAGGGTATGGGAGGAGAAGGACTTGAAATTACCTTTTGTTAAGAATTTTTATTCTTATCATATTTTTATATGGTTGTCTGATTTACCACTGAGTTTTATTTTAGAAAATATTAAATTTATGATCCTAATTTCATAAAATACACAAACTGGGGGTGTAGATCCTCTGAATATTCTAATAGGAATATATTTCTTTATGTTTGTTCATTTTTATTGCAGGAGCCTATGGAGTTGTACTAAAATGCAGACACAAGGCAAGTAGATATTTTGAAAAATGTGCATGTATTTAACTTTTGAAACTAGTTTGGTACAATGTACATATGGGCATTTAATAATGTTTAGAGTGGGATGTCACTTATAATTGAAATTGAAATGCAGAAATAGAAATATGATGAACTTTCACAGTTAGTACAGGCCTTTTCCTGTTCAGTCAAGATCGGTGATCATATTTAACCTGTTTAAAGAATTAGTATAGTAGACAGCAAGTGCATCATGAGCTTCTTTTGTTGTTGGTTTGACAGGAAGATGAAGCAGAATGGAAATTAAAATATTTATTTTTGTGTTTAAGTTTCACAAGAAGGAATTTCATTAAATATTTTATTGACGTGCAAATTCCTAAAGTCTCAGGAATTTAAATATAGATTTCAAAAGGGAAAATAATGAATTGGTATTAATGTGGAATAATTCTCAAAGGTAGTTTTAATCTCCCCTGAAATGAATCACATTTCTATGATACTTGACTATACAAGTTGTTTAGAGAAATTATATGAAATTTTTGGAGCTGCTGTTTATCAGATAGTGTATTGTACACAAACAGTAGCTGTGGGGTGGCCAATGTTGAAGCTTTTCAGCATGTTGTTTCTATAATGATAGTAATTATGATACAGATTCCAAGTTGTGTTGTTCTTCATGTTAGGATCTGTGTTTTTATCTTTTGACATAGAGTGTTGGCGAGTTGCTTGAGAATGCAGCAAGAGAATTTACTTTAAATTTTGATATAAGATTATTCTGCAAGATTTTAATTTTTTTCCTCCTCTTGAGATCTCTGTATGTATTCCAATTGAATGCTTTAATAGAATTTAATTTGAAGAAATAATGTTTTTCTCTTAAGACCAGTTAGATTTCAAGTAGCTTGTTTTCTAATTCATTACATATTATTATCTCAGATGCATGTGTTTGGCTTATTTCACTTATGGTATATATTTAATATCTCCTTGCCAGAATATTTAGGGGAAAAAAAACCTGTTTTTTTTTTTTTCCCCCCCAGAACATGGTTAAGGATATCTAGGAATTAAAAATATCAAATGAAAGGAAATCAGAATAAACTCAAGTCCTCCATTACCTTTTAAAGAACATATTATTGTATAATCATTTTGTAATTATTTAAGTTATTCATCTTCAAGTATTAAAAACAAAAATTCCTCATGTTCTTTTAAACTAAATTCCTGAGAGACTTGTTCTGAGGAAACAGATTATTAATATCCAATGTTAAGTATGTGATTATTTCTTGAAGAAAAGCTATTTTTCTGATGCTGTAGTTTTTTACATTCTATAGTAAGTAGAAGCTTTAGTCCTAAATTTAAGAATTCATGCATATTTATGGAATGTGAATCACTTAACAGTTATTATATATTGTTTGTTAGATAGGGATTGGCCTTATCATTAGGTTAGTATTCTTTTTACTAATACATGTTGGTAACTGTCTAAAGCCGAGCATGAGACCTTAATGCACTATTGGGAGAGTTGTGAACTGATTCAACCATTCTCTAAAGCAATTTAAAACTACGCCCAAAAGCTATTTATAAAGTCATGTATGCTCTTTAACTTAGCCATACCACTGCTGAATTTATATCCCAAAAGAGATTAAAAAACAAACAAAGGGGAAAAGGATTAATATGTACAAAAAATATTTTTAGCAGCTCCTTTCTGGAGGTAGAGAATTGGAAACTGAGGGAATTCCTATCATTGGGCAATGCCTAAACAAATTCTAGTGTGTGATAATTGTGGAATACTATTGTGCTGTAAGAAGTGATGAGCAAGATGCTTTCAGAAGAACCTGGAAAAACATCCATGTGCTAATGTAAAGTGAAATGTACCGTGTGCAAAGTAATAGCAATATTTTAAGGTGATCAGCTGTGAATAGCAGCTATTCTCAGTAATACAATGATTCAAGACAGCTCTGAGGGACTTATGATGGAAAATGCTATCCATATGCAGAGAAAGAGCTGCAGGTGTCTGAATACAGATTGAAGCATCTTTTTTTTTTTTTTTTAATAAAGCCAAAAAACTCAAACAAAAAGCCCCAAAAACCTTTTCTCTTTGTAATCCATTTTGGCCTGAGAAATTTTTAGATAACCTTAGGCATATACGTATTTTAAATAAGTATACAAATGAAACATTTACTGATAATAAATAACAATTTCACAACCCCCATATTAGTTATGAGACTCCATATAAGAGTTTAAGAAGCTGGGGTCTAAAGCATTGAAAAGGTTAAGCAACATACGTACACACACATACACACACACACACACACACACACACACACACACACACACACACACA
>JAJPUD010002208.1:4116-30682 GCA_023553655.1 Myrmecobius fasciatus | reverse complement strand
ACACACACACACACACACACACACACACACACACACACACACACACACACAGCCATGTGTCTGATCTGGATCTTTAATTCAGCTCTTTCTAGCTCCAAGGCCAATTCTCTATCCATTTTTCTACTGAAAGTTTTTTTTTTCTTTTAGATTGTATAACAAATCTATTCTTCTTATTTTTTTAATTGATTTCATCTTTGGAATTGGAGACCATGTTATGAAGCCCAGTATTACCTTGACTTTATTTAAGCCTTTCTCCTGTTCTTGGGGTAACTTTTTTCCTCTACTAGCTATTATGTAAACCTTTCTTTGTAACTGGATAGCTTATAATGATGATGAAGATTGTATTTTAGTTTCAAATCCTGTATAGGTCATTTATCTTTAATTGATTCCAAAGGTATAGACTGCACTTATGATGAACAAGAAATTGTGGGTGGATTCAACACCTCAGACTCACTCATCAAGAATTCATTTAATACCTAAAGCATGCAAGTCACCACACTACATGCTGGGTATACAAAGACAAAAAATAAAATCATTCCTGTCTTCAAAGAGCTCATATTCTATTGGGAGAAGCATGCACACAAAAAAGTAAATGCAAAATAACATAAGGTTTGACAGCAAGGAAGAATGTTAACAATTTGACTATTCAGGCAAGGTTTGTGTAGGAGGTAGCACCTAAATTGAATCTTGAAAGAGGGAAATTAAGAAGGCTGCTATGAAGTTCATGAAGGATTAGTGAATAGGAAGACTATTCAGGGTATGAGGATGGGCATTATAAAAGTATGGATGAAGAAAATAGATTGCTATTGTTGAAGGATGGAACAGAGACCATTTTAGTTAAAATGTAGAGTGTGTAAATCTAGAAAGGTCAGTTAACTAAAGTCAGATTGTGAATGGAATAATTTGAAAAAAATTTTGAAAGAAAGGCTTGATTCTAAAATGCAAGCAGATGAGTTTGTATTTTATTCTAGAAGCAAGAAAGGGCCATTGAAGCTTTTGTAGTTGGGGAGTAACACAATTAGACCTTTGCATTTGAAATATTAATTTGAGAGTCTTTGGACAATTGGAGTCAGGAAGACAGACCAGTTAGGCTGTTGCAGTACTCCATTTAAGAGGTAGATAGAGCCTGAACTCAAGTAATGACAGTATGAGTGGAGAGAATGGGTCAAATGTGAGAGAGAGCGCATACATAGAATTTGCAAGTCATAGTCTGATATATAGGGGATGTGGGAGAATGAAAAGTCAAGAATTGCTCTGGGATTGCAAATCTGGGTGACTAGAATAATGATGGTGTCTTCTACAGAAATTGGGACGTTAAGAAAAAGTTTGTTTGACGTGCTATCTTTTGAACATATTGAATTTGCCGTGTTCAGATGGAGATGTCCACCAGCGACATCTCAGAAGAAACTAAAGCTTGTATATATTTATTTGGGAGTCATCTACATAGGATAACAGTCCTGGGAACAAATAGAATCACTGAGAGACTATATAGAAAAAAAACCCTGAGTTAGGATATTGGTATGGATGTTGAACTCACAAAGGAGACTGAGAGGGATCATTCAGGTAAGAGGAGAAGCAGGTGAAAGTAGAATTATAAAAACTAAGGCAGGAATGGGGAAGTGAGGTAATCAGTAGTCAAAGACTATATAGTAAGATCATAAAGGATGAAGATGGCATTAACAATTAAGAGATAATTGGTAACCTTGGAATTTCTGCTAAAACCTCATTATTAAAGATTAGAAAAAAGTGGAAGATGAGAAAATTTAGTCAGTTTGGGACAGATGACTTTTTTACTAGGTATTTAACTGTGAAAGGGAGAAATATAAAGTCAAAATTTGCTGCTATTAACACTTCTAAGTGAAATCCATGGTGATAGTGTGGCACTTCTTATAGGAAAAATAGTACATTTATTTTGTTTTCAAAGTGATCTTGCATGAGTTTTAAGGAAAAATGTCTAGGTCTGAAAGGAAGCAGAGAAAAGTGTCAGAACCCACCTCAGGGTAGAAATGAAATATCTTTTATGAATTTCATTGTTTGACTAACATTTTATAGTTGTTAATGTATCACTGTAGACTGCCAACAGAAAAGACCTCATTTTTAAATGGAAAATAAGTACATTCTCATTTTAATAGCTCTTTTTTTTCTGTACCACAGAAGTTCAGACTTGTCTGCATAGTTCACTTGATTATATATCACTATACTTACTATAGGTACTTGTAGTCATTTTAGGTTGTCCTAAAGCTATTTTCTTTGTATTTATAAGGGTTATCTTTAAGAAACTACTAGCATTGAAGTTTTAGCCTTAAGCATGCTGGGCACTAGGGATATCAAAATTTGAAGCATTATCTTTGGCCTCTAGGTGCTTATTCTAGTTTGGAAGACTGGATTCATACATATACATATTTTGGTCAAGTAGCACTTTCTAAGTGTTACTTTATTTATTTAAAGATGTATCTTTTTTTTTTTTTTTATCTTACTCCTCCAATTGGTTTTGGCCTCCTTCCCTATCCCATTTTTTTCTCCTGATATATATTTATCTGCATTGTACTTTATTAATGTATATGTTGTCTCCTTTGGATGAGTGATAACTGGTTTTGTCTTGTTTACTTAGGATCTAGCACAATGTCTAGCACATTAACAGGTATTTAACAGGCTTCTTGATTGACTACTACATTAAAAACTAAATAACTATGGAAAGGCTAATGCAGTCTATATGGTCATAGCAGCTTCTCTATGGTATTTATACTCTTCTAAGCAAGAGGCTCTCAGATCAACTCCCTGAATGTCATTTCTTTCTATTTTTCTTTTCAGTGCTCTTTCTCTTTTATAGCAGCCAAAAAGAATGGTTCTGGGTGGAAAATTTTAGGCATAAATTAATGCTTAACTTAGAGTAACTAAACTCATTTTAGAATCAGCAGCTGTTTAGTCAGTAGACTTTCTACAGCACATCTTTTTTTTCAGCTAAAATAGACTTTCAGAACTAAAACCTAGCATTTAAAAATAGAACCAGAATTTGTGGTGCTCTTAGAATGATTTAGGATCTAAGAACAGGTTCACACATCAAGATATATAATTATTGAGAATTAATGGGGATATTAGAGTACTGTTTTATTTACAATTCACAAAGTATAATTCACCATACATTTTGGATGCCCTTTTTGAAATGTAATGAGAAGTGCTGACAAGTTTCATATTCTGGAAATTTAAAGGATTTAAAAAATGGGGCAAATCCTTTTTTGTATTGACCATGATTATATTCCATGGTTCTCCATTTCTGAACACATTATACTGTATCAGAACAAATATAAAAGAATATCATAAATCTAATCTAATGTGTGTGATATTGCCATAGCTTGTTGGCTTGCTCATATCAAAAAGTGGTTATCTTTTATGATACTTGTCATGATGTTAAATCATTCTAGGTTTACCCCAAGTCAATAGACCTGTCCCTTCACTATTGATATTCATAGTCATGCCATAGAATTGAAAATAACTGTCTTTGTCATTTATCTAGTTAATTTTTATTCTATATGCATATTTAGATATACATGAAAATGTTAATAGCAGAAAATGTCAAAATTGGCTTCATATCTGCTTCTAAATAAAATCATATATGTTTTCACCCACACTGAAAACATTAATCATAGTTCTGAAGGCTTTTAATTCTGTAGCTATGTCTTTTATGGACATTTTGTCCTATTGAAAGTTTGTCTTAATACATTACTACAGAGATGTATGAAATCATTTCACTACAATACAGTACAATAAAGTACCAGTATTTAGTCCAAACAGTGGAGAGAGCTGACTTGTAGACAGAATAAATAGAAATGCTTGGAATCTGAGGACCAGAATGTTGTAGACAACTAATGGCAAATGGAAGGTGGGAGGCATAAGTTTGCTGTTATGTTACTTTGCTGTAGAGATGCTGTGGCTATAATAGGTGATGAGGAATTAAGGGACAAAAATTATTGTATAAGAATCTATGCCCAGTCACAAAGGAAAAGTAGCTGATTATATGAGAAACCTGCATCAAGTGAAATATGTGTTTTGTATCCTGTGCTAAGATTTTTTAAAAGTAGGAGATAGATTTCCTCTCCTTATGTAACTAAGTCTACTTGGGAAAGGATAATCATACCTCTGCTCTTCACCCCATAAAGGTAGGTGAATTTCAATTACAATAATACATGCAATCACGGATGGATAAAATAATTGTTTTTTATAGTTGAACATAAGCTCATTTTTGGAACATTTCAGAAGCACACAGGACAACAGGGATGATATACATAACATTCTGCTCTCACGTGTGGATATATCCAGTTGGTGGAAATGTTTTGTTGATAACTATACACTGGACCTGGACACAGGGACTGGAATTGTAGATTTAGTAGGCATCGGCTTAAGATATGGTAACTACAAAATTGAATGAACTTATCAAAGGAATGAGAACAAAGGAAGAAGAATGTAAGACTAAGGACATAATTAGATTAGAATAAACTTAACATTTGGAAGAGTAAAAAGACTGTAAGGAAGAATACATTTTTATCACATATAAGGGAGGAGTTTCAAAGCAGATAGAGGCCATCAAGATCATCAGCTGCTACAAAAAGGTCAAGAGAAATAAGGATTTAGGGGAAACCAACATGGATTTTTCTCACATTTCATTATTATGGTACTGGTTTGTTGGGTGGCTAAGGTGAATGCAATGTTGAAAAGAACACCTGGTAATGTACCAAATGTATCACCCCCTGATTCATTCCTTTGTTCACTATTTAGAGAGCTGCAGCTGTTAGATGCTCTGTCAATATTTGGTCAGTGGAGAGGATGTAATGTATTGCTTGGCCATAGAATAGTACTCCGCCTGTCTATCAAATCACCTACTTTTCCCACTTGTGACCCCTTTACACCAAGAAATTTTTTATAAAACTACGCTGTTTATATAGGTATATAAAAAAATCAAACGCTTACTGATAATAAATCATAATTTCATGACTCCCACATATGTTACAAGACTCCAAAGAGTGTCACAACTCACAGTTTAAGAAGCTTATGTATCTACTCATGGCCCCATGAAAAGAAAAGTGTGGAATACTCAAATTAATGAACTCCTGAAACATGGACTTTTAGGTAAATCTTCTCTCTTTTTTTTCCCCCTGCCTAACCCCAGAATCAATATTAAAAGGAAGTCTGTCTACCAGCAAAGGAAATAGAAATGCAGGGACTCTGGGAAGAGTATGGCTTTACATATTATTCAGCTTACTTGAATCTCCCTATGATTGCTCTTTATTCCTGTCTTTCCAGGCATTCTTCAAAAGTCAGGTTATGGAGGAAAATAGGAAGTAGAGTATATATATTAGACAGGCATTACTTTCAGGTTAATTTTTTCCTATTCGAGGAAAGTAGTTTTTATTAATGCTAATTTTTCATATCCAAGAAATAGAGTTTATTTTCAGGTGGCATACATTATACATTGTAAAGCAATAATTTACATTTTTTTAGATTAATTTTTTTTAGCCATATCAAAAAACCTAAATGATGTTATAGTATCAGTCAAAATGATTTCAGGAAGACATTTGTGACAAACTGTCTTTAATCACAGGTTAATTATTGATATTTTTTCCAGGCTTTATTAGGAAGATAAAAGTTGTTACCCCAAAGATCAGACATTAGTTTTGTTAAATAATTTATTTTTAATGTTTAACTATTTTAATCTTGTGAAATTGTTTTTGAAATAAAAATTATACTATCAGCTAAGTCATAATATACAGGGTTGTATAGCTAACTAAATCTTTGCTTTCTTATTTATCTATAATTACAAGTGGGGGTGGGTGGATTAGAGATGGACTCTTTCCCTTTTTGTAAGCAAGAACTGGTATTTCAAAATTTTTACCTAATGATTTGGAAATTCTTAAAGGTTGTAATCCAGAATATTCAGAATAATTTAATAATTCTCACAGGAAAAGAAGCCACTGTTTTCCAACTCTTCCATATAAGTAAAATACTATTTTTGTGGTAGGAGATAGAGATCCATCAATAAGCTCACACTATTCAAATAGTATATTAAGCCAATATTAATGACTACATAGAAACTGGAATCAGAATTAGTTAGAATCTTCCCTTCCCCTTCAGTATCCCTCCTGCTCACTTTTTTTTGGGGGGGGGAAGGGGCAGGTGGTGTTGTTGGAAGCTTTTACATAGAACTCTATTTTCTGTTTGCTCTTTGGCCAAATCTTCTGTTTATTAAATACTTAGGCTTTACTGCTTGCACCTGGAAACTAGCAGGGAACATTCTCTCCAAAAGGAACTGGCACTGTATTACAGAAGCCATTCTAGCCTCTTGGTATTTGATACTTAACTCAGGGAAATTATCATTGAAATCTAGTTCTTTGTACTACTGCTTATTTCCTCTGTTAATTTATTTGCATTTTGAATGATTGTTCTCTGGTCTCCTGGATTCTGCATTTCAAATCCTTGTAGGCTGTGTAATTAAAACTGCTTTTTGCTTGTGTTGTTTCTCTATAAGTAAAAATAGAACTAATGGTATCCATGCTATTTTTCCAAATTGACTAGAACTATTCCATTCTTGTCAGGACCTGGGAGGTTGATAGCTTTTGCTTTTGCAAGCTGCTTGTTTACCACCATTGAAGCTCAGGTATATATTAAAGAGGCAGTATAAGGAATGTTCATATTGCAGTTTTTAAATGCCAAAATCTTGCTTTAAATTCTAATGTGCAGAAGAAAGGCCTCCCCAAAAACTCAGTACTTCCCCCCATCCCCATCTTGAATGATTGCTCATTTAGAATGAATTGGTAAAAAATAAACATTCTTTCTACAGTGGTTTTTTTTTTAAATGATGAATTAGTCTCTTTATAGATGTAGATTTCAGTAGTTTTTCATGTATCATGATGCTTATATGATTTCCACCAAATCATAGCTATGATTTTTCTGTTAAAACCTCAAAAAATGTATGTTTGTGATGTGGTTTTCCTAAAACCTTGAAGCTTTTAGTCTCATATAATAAATAACTCTTCAGTAGTTAAGAATTTGTTACAATATCAAGCAATTGGAATGGTGACAAGAAAATAGATAATTGTGGCCTAGGATGACTTACATATAAAATATTTTTAAAATTACAAGAATCTATCATTTGAATTATATGTAATTAAGACCCACAACCAATATCATGCTATCCTTGAACCTGAACATATCTTTAACTAAAGTCATATTTTGTTTTGCACACAAAAAAATTTTTATTTATTTTTTTTCAAGGCAGTTGGGATTAAGTGACTTGTCGAAGGTCACACAACTAGTTAAGTATGAAGTGTCTGAAGCTGGATTTGAACTCAGGTCCTCCTAATTTCAGGGCTACTACTCTATCCACTGCACCAACTAGTTGCCCCAACAAAAATAATTTTAATGGAAACAGATAATGTTTATTAAGTATTATTATTTATGGAGCATTGTAGAAAATACATGTAATTAGAATATGTGGTCTCAGCTTTCCAGGAGCTTAGTTAAGGAGATGAAATGTTAAATAAGTAAGACTTTTGAACATTTCAATAAAATAATAGAAATGGCCCTATAGCATAATATATAATAAATTTTTTGTACATATCAGTTTTAAATCAATTCACTTTAAATTTTACTAAAACTAAGTCATTGATTTCTGTACCATCATAAAATAAGTTTGGTTTTTTTCCCATTTAGTATCAATGAATAAGTAGTTCTTTATGAGGAATATAGAAATTCATACAATCAACAAATTTTGAGGTAAGAGGGACTTTCAGAGCCATGGAATGCAGCCTTCTTTTTTTTACAGTTAACTTTTTAAGTTTGAAGTATGAAGGAGTTGATTTATGTTTTGATATTATAGATGCACTCTAACTTAAGATTCTTAAAAGAATCAAGGAATAAATTTATTCTTTTTTCTGGCCTTCCTATAAAACGACACTTACTGCTCTAGACCCATGGACACACCACCATTCTTTAGGGCCACTCGTTTTGTGTGTTTGAAGTAGTGATGGATTTGCACTGAAATTAACATTCTCTCCTGGTTTCCCTTTTGAATAATTGAACATTTTGGAGATAGCTAACAGGATATTTGGAATAAAGCCAAGTAAACTCAATTTCATTCAGTGTTGAATATCAGAACAATTAACTGTCTTTTATGGCTTTTGATTACTACTTTAAAAAACATCACAATGGTATAAAAATGTCTAGCTATGAACTTTAATTATAAAATCATTTAAAATTCAGGACATGTATAATTCAAGTGTTTGATAGCAACATAATCTGTTCAGAGTTTCTGTAACGATTTGATGTTATTTTTGAACACTTGTTGGAATGCTGGATATCGAATGTAACTGATCTGTCTGAACCTTCTAATCTTTCAAATTGAAATACAATTGGATTTTATTTTTGTTGATATTTATAGCTCTCCTATTACAACCCACTTGTACCCTCTATTTTGCAAAAATATGTGGAGAATAATACTAACTTATATCCATCATATTTTTTTCATATTTTATAGCTATTTTAATGCCAAAGCCATTCCATGAAGTAAGACATTATTGTCATATTGTTCTCTGAGCTATTGTGCAGGCATCTCTCTGTAGAACTGCATATTTATTCAGAAACTTAAGTCTGTACAAAATTAAATTTCCTTAGTTTTGATCATAGAGGGTATTAAAAATTATTTTTCCATAATCATCTTCTTAATGTGTTTATTCAAAGTAGCTAATATAATATAGTGTCCCCACTTCTTTATAATGTCATTTGAATTGGGTTCCCCAGAAAGTATGTACTTCTTTGGGTTTTAAGGAGAAGTTTGTGGAAATATTCTTATCCATCTGAAGATCTCTTATCTGTATGCTTTCTACTAAGTTATTTAGTAAGTACATACCGTAAACTATTAGTAAGGCATTTACAATGATGGTAACTATGAAACTATTCCCCTCAGAAATCTACGGTAAAATATCCCACTCATAAATACCTTTGGAAAAGAGTATGTTCAAATTTAGAGCATATAGAAAATATAGATAGCCAAGGCAATTTATAAATTTAGTACTTCCAAGACCAAAGTCCTCACAGCCCTCCCTCCTTATCTCTTTTTCCCATTCAGTCTTTCTTTTGGAGGGAGGATTTTTCAGCTGAGCTCCCAAGATACCTACCTCTCCTCAGCTGTACTCATTACCAGTTACATTCAATATCAAGCTGTCTCTTGAGTTCATAGCCAACTCTTCTTCTGCCAAACTTGTCCCAATCTTGGAAGCTACTTCCTCTAAAGAATGCCTCTCTGAGTCTGTGTCTGTCTGGTAAGTGTATGCCTCTGCTCCTTCTCTGTGTCTCTGATTCCCCAGAAGCCTCATGGGGTGTCTCCTGGAAAACATTGTCTCCATTGCTACACACTGTGGCTGGTGGGAGGCAGAAGAGAAATTTTTCTCCCCAGAATGATTTCCTCTCAGGGACCCGGATCTTCTTTGAATGCTGGCTCCAGTCTAAAATGACACAATCTGAATATAACTTAAGAGTTACTCTGAAGACATGGCTAAGCATTATTTTTTCCAGTGGCTTTGCTTTCTTCTTATTCAGAGACATATCCATATTTTATAAAGTGATAATAGTGTGTTAATACCTTATTACCATTTTGTTAACATATTAACATCTTATTATCTCTGTCCACATGGCTGAGCTGGAGAGGGGATTCTTCCTTAAATTTAATCAAATTTAAAAATTGGCATATAAATTGGTTTCTGTTGACATTTTTAACAGAATGATAGCAAATGTTTTAATTAAATGGACATTAAAGCACTTTACGATTCTAATTAAGATTTGAATTCAAGTAAAACTTATAATTCAGGAGATGACAAAATAATATTTACACCTAGCCTTTACATATTATCAAGATACTAGTTATTAAAAGTCTCTTCTTTTAAGGTATGTCTGTTAATTGGATCATAGTTTTAACATGTTCACTGAGACATTTAAATTTATTCTGTCAAGCTTTTCAAACTTGTTCAAGGCTGTGCTTCTTGCACATGGTAAAGTCTAAACTGCTTTTATGACTTAATCTGCTATTACTGTATCTATACAACTGCATCTCATTATATCCCCCATCTTCATCTCCATACTTTATGTTGTAGCAGAAGTGAACTGCATAATTAGAGCAAATATTTAAGTGCCTACTATGTAAAAGACACTGGGTTAGATGTTAGGGTTATAGATATTAATGTGGAGTAGAATCTGTTCTCTGAAAAGAATTCACATTCTACTTAGTGGGTATAACATGTACATAGATAAGTGAATACAAGATAATTTGAGCAGAAAGAAAATAATAATTGGAGGAATCAGAAAAACTTCACTACTCCTACAGGTGCCACTTTAATTTATTGCACTGGCTTCTTACTTGGTTTCCTTGACACAGGTCTCTCCCCTAAGCAATTCATTCTCTACACATTCTCTATAAAACTTATTTTCCTAAATATAGAATTTACTATACTCTTTTACTTAATAAACTCCACATGTTTCTCATTGCCCCTACCATTAAATACCACTCCACTCTTTGGGTTTTAAATTCTTTACAACCTTTTTTCATTGTATCTTTCCATTCTCTATACATTTCTCCATTTCTCTCTGTCTATTCCCTCCATTTCTCTTCTTCACACATAATGTTTCTTTATACTGGTTGACCTCTGTGTCTGGGTTGCCCTCCCTCCTTACCTTTATGGCAGAGAACCCTCACTCTTTTTCAAGACACCCTTCAAGGATATTCAGAGCCAAATCTTTTCCCCTCTTGTATTTCTTTTCTCTCTACTTTTATACATACATGTTATTTTCCTTGATAGAACATAAGTGTATTGTGAGCAGAATTGATTAATTTTTTTTTCACTTTACATTTCCAGCACCTGACACTATGCCTGGTGCATAAGTGATGCTTAAGAAATTCTTGCAGCTTGTTTGCTTAATTGATTAAAATAAAAGGTACCACCTAAGCTGTCTTCCTGTTTCTGGTCTATGTCCTGTGCCAGGAAAGTGATACAATAGATAAAAGTTACCAGGCCTGGATTAAGGAAGACATGAATTAAAAATCCTATTTCATTTACTTAGTGGCTTCATTCTGGTCAAATCACTTAATTCTGTTTGCCTCAATTCTTCATCTATAAAATGAATCAGGGAAGAAAATGGCAAACCATGACAGTATCTTTGCCAAGAAAATTCCATATGGGGGTTTTGAAGAGGCAGACATGACAGAATGACAACAACCACCAATTCTGTCTTCATGTATTTGCTTCTTCTATTTCCCATATCTGAATTTCCTTTTCTGCTTTCCATTCCCACTCCCAACTCAGCGAATTCTTATATCTTTCATTTAAAAACTGCTGAAATGCCACCTTTTCCATTGTCTCAGATGCTTAATAAATGTTTTATAAATGAATGAATCAATATTCTTCTAATTAGTTAGATCTCCCTTTTGGTTCTGCTTCTGACTTTCTTGACTTCAAAATTATGCCTCTGTTGCTATCTCATCCTGGAATTTACTTCAATGCCTGGGGCCTCCTCTTCCTGGAACATCTTACTACACTTGTATAAATATCCTGAAATATCCTTTTACCAGATTTGTTTCTTGATCTCATTAGTGAGTTCCTCCTGTTGCCTCCATTTTCTAAGCAAAATATTGCAGCCTTCATTACTTTTCCTTTCCTTTTTTTTGACTTCTGGACTTCAAAACCATTCCCCATGGATCAGGAGAACATCATTTCTACCTTCCTATCCCTTCCTTCAGCTTCCATTTCTGTGTTGCCTGTCCCTGTTGGAGTGTAAGCTTCTTGAAGAGATTTTATTTGCATTTAGAGCTTAGCATAGTGGTACATAGTTAATCCTTAATAAATGCTTATTAATTTCTTAGGTTGCCATGAAAATAATATATTTAGTACAACAATTTATAGTTTAAAAAAACTCAATTTCATATTTTTAAGTTGATGACTCGTCATTTTGTATTTGGTGTAGAGCCTTTTTATTTTTTTAAGAGTATTGTCTTACATCTGTCCATTTACCCAGACTTGGATCAGAGTGAATTGGAAAAGCTTAGGGAAATTAAAATTACATTTCTAGAAGCATTTTTGTTAGTTGTAAAACTAATTAATGGACTGTTAAAAGTATTTTTTAAATTAAACTGAGAAAAAATCTTATCACTATCCATTAACTCCCATAGATAGGGGTAAATTACCCTAAAATGCTTGAAATAATACTTGCTGGTTTTAATATTGATAATTTAAAACAAAACAAATTTAGTAATGTATGGTTTCTTAGTTTCAGAGAAAAACATAATATATATTTAGAGGAAGAGGAAGGCTTTAAGAAGTCATGTGACTTGTCCATGATCATATAGCCAGTATATTTCAATAGTCTTTTTAATTTAAATTTTTATTTTTTATCTCAGTAATATTTTATTTTTCTAAATACATGTAATGATGGTTTTCACCATTCATTTTTGTAAAACTTTGTGTTCTAAATTTTTCTCCCTCCCTCTCTCCCTCCCTCCTTTTCTCCTTTTCCAAGGTAGCAAGCAAACTGATATGTTAAATATGTATTATCCTTTTAAACACATTTTTATATTTGTCATGTTGTGCAAAAAAAAATCAGACCAAAAGGGAAAAAAAATAAGCAAAATATTGTGCTTTGATCACGTTCAGTCTTCATAGTTCTTTCTCTGGATGTGATTGGCATTTTTCAACCCAAATCTATTGAAATTGCCTTGAATCATCACATTACTGAGAAGTCAAGCCCTTCACATCATCATATAATCTTCTTGTTCTGTGTACAATGAATGTTCTTCTGGTTCTTCTTGTTTCATTCACCATCAGTTCTTGTAGCTCTTTCTAGGTCTTTCTAAAATCAGCTTGTTCATAATTTTTTGATAGAATGAAAATATTCCATTATTTTCATATATCATAACTTATTCAGCCATTTCTCAATTGACAGACATCTACTTCCAATTCTTTGCCACCACAAAAAGAGCTGCTACATCTACATGTGGATCCTTTTCCCTTCTTTATGATCTCTTTGGGATACAGGCCCAGTATTAAGACTGCTGGATCAAATGCTATGCACAGTTTTTAAGTTAATGTATTTAAAATTATCCATTTTTGTGGCTCTCTTCAATGATGAAATGTTTAAAACCAGTTCCAGTTGTTCAGTGATGAAGAAAGCCATGTACACTCAGAGAGAGAGAGAGAGATGAATGTGGACCACAACATAACATTTTCATGCTCTCTATTGATGTTTGCTTGCATTATGTTTCCCTTCTCAGATTTTTTTTTCTTGTAGATCTGGTTTTTCTTGCACAGCAAGATAACTGTAAAAATATGTATATACATATTCGATTTGTCAAGTATTTTAACATAATTAACATGTAGTAGACTTCCTGCCATCTAAGGGAGGGGTAGGAGTTAGGAGGGAAAAATTTGTAACAGAAAGCTTTGCAAGGGTCAATGTTGAAAAATTACCCATACATATGTTTTGCAAATAAAAAGCTTTAATTAAAAAAAAGAAAATAACCAACAAAATAATCATATTAAAATAAAAATATTTAAAATAAAAAAAATAAAATTATCCATTTTGCATTTCATGTTCTGTAGTTCTTCTTTGGTCATAAATTCCTCCCTTCTCCACAGATTGGACAGGTAGAATACCACTTGCTCTCCTAATTTGTTTATAATACCACCCTTTAAGTCTTAATCATGAGCCCATTTTGACCTTATCTTGCTGTAGGATGTTAGGTGTTGGTCAGTGCCTAATTTCTGTCATACTATTTTCCAATTTCAGGAGTAGTCTTGAACAAAGGTTTTCTTTACTCTGAGGCTTCTCTCTATTGATAATGAGCTCACTCTCCCAGCTTAGTAGAGAGGGGTGTGTGTGTGTGTGTATCTGTGTGTATCTGTGTGAATATAAGATGAATGGGAGATGCGTGACAATATGCACCAGGAATGAATTCATTCGTCATCTTTTTATGTGAAAGCACATTGTCTTTGATTGCTTAGCTTATGTAGCGCTCTTGCTGGTATCATGCCTTCCATTTTGGGATTGAAGAAGTTATTTTGTCATAGATTTTATCCTGAGCATAAATTTTTGAGATAGATTGAGGCCATATTAAAGAGAATTTAATAATATAGATGGAAAGATCTATATTATTATTTAAAGAACTAAATCCGAGCACAAAAGCAATTAATTACCTTTTTTAGGTAAGTATAATCAATATGCTAGCCATCTTCTTTACTGACCAAGTCTGTAGAAATGATTTTTAGTTTCAAATTTCCAGCAGCATTTTAAAGAGTTGGCAACTAATTGGATATTTGAGACCAGGTATAGGAAAGAATCAAATGCATATAAGATTTGAGCCATGATGACAAAGAAAATAGTAATGTGATTGGTAAAGGTAGGAAAGTAAGGAAGAGCATAGGTTTTCAGGGAAAGATGTTCAGTTTCAGACATATTGATTGGTAAGAGGAGAATTCAATTTATTGAATTGAGGAAATGTTTCTTTGAATTATGATTCTCTTGAAACTCATTTTTCAAATGCAATTTTAAACATCTGTCCACTGTGACAAAGAAAACTACACAAAAAAGTTGTCACATGATCTTGGGTTAGATTCTAGGATAAACTTTAACACTTAAGGTCTAAGACCTTGAAGTATTGGACAGTCTGCTTGATCTACGTGGACCTTATTTTCCTAATTTAGATAAGGATAGCTTTCAGTGAGAGTATCTTCTTTGAAAAGAGATATTTCTCTGAAAGTCAATTTCTCTGAGTCTTATTTTCTTCATTTGTCAAATGAAGAGGTTGAATTAGACTTCTAAAGTATCCCTTAACTTCCCACCTAATGCTCCAATAAACATGGCTACTATAATTTCTGGAAAACAACTAAACGTTGATTTTCATGTCTTATTAATTCAGCCTTTCTGGTGCATGTAGGTGACTGGTCATATGCTCTCCTCCCCTTCTCTCTCTCTTCCTCCCCCACTGCACTCGGAAAAATATGGTTATAAGAAATTTAAAGTTAGTATATAGAAATTGATTTTAACATAGTGAGGGTTGTTATTGAGTTAATATATTGAGAAGTCAAGGAATGTACATTATTGTTTTATATTTTTAAGCTTGTAGGGAGATTATCATAAATACCTGGCTTAGTTTATAGTAACTAGCTTTGAAGGCAGGTGGTTGGAATAGATGGTCTTTTCCCTCTGAATTTAGATATACTTAATTATTTATTCCTGAACCTGACACTTAGGAAATTGACTTCTTTAAATATGCTACTCACTTGCAATTGCACATCTATTTTTAGTTCTTGAATTACTCCAACTATTTAGTTATAATAAAGGTAATGAATATAATTTCCTTCTTATATCCTTCGTTCAAATGTTATTAGCTTTTTTCAGACTATAGTCTCTTTAGCCTGCAGCAATAAATGTCAGAAATTCATTACATATGTTGAAGTCTTCCTAAATTTCTGTTGTCTTTCTTCTAAGCTGTATAATGCTTTTCATGTTTCTGCAGATATCCAGTTTTATGTCCCTTGACTTGTGTAGAATATGAGAATGGCTCACTTTCTCCTTTGACACTCAAAGAAAATAGTTTCCATTTTACTATGAGCATTCCTTTTAATAAGCTTTCAAAAGCCAGTTACTGTCTTACTTGACTCAAAAGGTATAAGATTCACTTTTGATCACTTAAGGCTACTTGTTCACTTCTATACAATGACATATTCCACTTTTAATCTTTTTAAAGCTCTAAAAATTATTAAACTTTTAAAATAATTTAGCTTGGGGTTTTAAAAATGTATTTTAAAATGTATTTTTTCTCAGGTAGATTTAAGAGGCCTGATGGCTATTTAGATTTTTTTAAATGAACTTTTCTTATGGAATGTTATTTGACTTGAGTAGTATAGGTTTATGGATGTTGTGATGAACAATTGAGGACTATCTTGGAGACATTTAAGAATGCCAGCACTGTGTTTGCCTTTCCCTATGATTTGACTGAAAGTGAACTTTTGTATTCTTCACATGAATATAATCTAGTTAATTATGTAAGCCTGGCCTTTGTGTCATCTTTTGTAAACATATCAGGAGTATGGGGGGAGGGATCCAAAACACAAAAGGTATTTTATGTAAAAAGTAATTTTAAAAATTCTATTTCTAAGATTTAGATAATGACAAAATGACTTTTACCTACATTTTCTCCTGAAAGATTATGGTTTGGTAACTCTGCTGAGTTACATAATACTACACATAGAAATATGACAGTGAGCTACCGGGGCAAAAACATAAGCCTCTTAAAAAAATCATAAAACTTTTACTGATCTTATGATTTTGAACTTGTGATTGTTATACTCTTCTGCTAAGATTTTTTTTTGTCTTCTTTCCTGTCTTATCATTGCTAAATAAAATTGTTTTTTCACAGGTTTGACAAATATCAATAACTGTTCCAAAGTGGAATATTGAACATATTTAAGTCCTTGCAAGATATGAATAGAGTGAGAGAAATAACATATAACTGGAGCCAGTCAAGCTAAATGGGAAAACTATGGTTGGGAATGCCAAGGGGACAGTGTTTCGATATTACACCTAAGGAGACTTTCTTTTTAAAAAAAACCTAAATGGATTATTTATTCCAGAAACAAAATTGCAAATACTGTGATGATACTAGGTGGATACTTTTGATGTAACCAGAAGAATATTGCTTTTAAAAAGATGATTTTCATTTGTTAATGTTTGTCCTTTTTCAAAGAGGACTAATAGCCAGATTTTTAGCTATATGACATATGATATATGATTTTGGTAAAAGATTTTGTGCTCAAGTTGGCATGACCTTCACCAATAGATAATTAGTTAAAGGATATAAACAGACAATTTTCAGATGAAAAAATTAAAGCCATCCATAGTCATATGGTAAAAAAAGCTCTAAATCACTATTGATTAGAGAAATGCAAATTAAAAAAAACACCTTATACCTCTCAGATTGGTTAAGATGACAGGAAAAGATAATGATAAGTGTTGGGGGGGGGGATGTGGGAAAATTGGGACATTAATGATTTGTTGGTGGAGTTGTGAAATTATCCAGTCATTTTGGAGAGCAGTTTGGAACTATGCCAAGCCAGAGGGCTATAAAACTGTGCATACCCTTTGATCCAGCAATATTACTACTGGGCCTGTATCTCAAGGAAATCATGAAAGAGGAAGAAGGATCCACTTGTACAAAAATGTTTGTAGCAATTCTTTTTGTGATTGCAAAGAATTGGAAGATGAGTAGATGCCCATCAATTGGGGAAATTAATGGAATATTATTGTTTTATAAAAAATAATGATCAAGCTGATTTTAGGAAGGCCTGGAAAGATTTGCAAAAACTGGTCTTGAGTGAAACAAGCAGAACCAGGAATACAAAGTACACAGGAACAGTAAGATTGTGTGATGATCAGTGAGTGACCAAGGTGATCCCAGTAAACTTTGGATGGAAAATGCCATCTGCATCTGGAAAGAGAAATGTGGAGACTGAATATAAATCAACATATGCTATGTTCACTTTTTTTCCCCTTTTTCTTTTTTTCCCTTTCATTTTAATTTTTCTCTCCTAACATGATTCATAAGAAAATGTGTTCTTTAAAAAAAAAATAGATGTATATGGTAACAAGAAAAACATTTTTAAAAAAGAAATAAATAAAATTTTAAAAAGAGGTTGACATGACCAAATAAATGTATAAGCAAGATTATTCAGTAAGTATTATGATAAATATCCTATCAGAAAAACCTTTTTGAATTCTTTTGCATTTTGCTAGTTTAGATAATATTGGAGGCTTAGTTATTCTAAAATGATGGAGTAGGAAATGTATTAATTAGAGAGGTATGCCCATTTCTGTGCGTAATTGAGGTAGGTTAGAGGAAGAGAAGGGAATAAATATCTATATAGTGCCTGCAGTCAGGCAATGTGCTAAATCCTTTTCTATAAGTGTCTTTGATCCTCACAACATTGCAAGGGTAGGCACTGTTATCATTCCCATTTTACAATTGAGAAAACCGAAGTAGGTAGAGGTTAAATGACTTGCCCAGAGTCACACCAACATCAAGTTGTCTGAGATTGGGTTTGAACTCACAAAGATCCTAATTCCAAATCCAGCTCTCTGTGCACTATTGCACTACCTTGCTGTCCTGATGAGGAGTAGGTCATGAGAATTAGCATAAGTTGAGAAACTGGAAGGTTGTTTTTGTTTTTGTTTTTGTTTTTTGAAGGGATACTGATATTCATATTGAAGTTCTCCTAATGTGAGGGCAGGAGTTGAGGAAGGACTATGAACTAAGTACAGAACTCATTGAGGGAAGAAGGGAAGTATCCTGTAGATAAAAACTTGAATCTTGATTGGTTTGTATATGGATTGAGTGATCCCCCAAATAGAAGTTACTGAATGATGGTAACATCATTGCCTCTAGTGACAATGGGGAAACAAGGAATATTCTAGCTCCTCTCCTTTGAGGAGTATGGCTTGGGAGATGTATAAGTCTAAGATAAACTAGTACTAGAAAGGGTGTCCAAGGACCCTGTTATTTGGAAGAATACAGGTCTTAGTGAAAGCCAGAAGATGAAGGGAATGGGAAAGGAAAACATTTAAGAGGAAAGCATATTTGTTACCTATCCAGCAATTATTAAAGCTGGCTGGTTTGGGGGAATGGAAATAAGGGTATAAAAACAGCAGACAGAAAACAAGTTTTGACTTAAGATAGTCTCAGAATTATTGGTGTTGGGAGGGTATGTTGGAGTAAGCATCTAGGTTCCAATCTTTTCATTATTCTCTTTCCACCAGTCCTAGCTTTCGTTGCCATTCTTAACTCTTACCTAGCCAGTCCTCCCACTGACTCACTCATGCTCTGTGGCCACAACATGCTACCACCAGTGTTCCAAGTAAGGAAGTGATTAAAGAATATTTGAGGGGAAGGGGCAAGGAGTTGAATAATTTCTCAAGGGACAAGACTAGAACTGTGGAGGCACATAGTGAAGAAAGAGAAAAAGGCTAAACCTATTAAAATAAAATAAAGTGAAAATGTGGTGATATGGACTCTGGAGCAATCTCTAGTCACTAAAATAAGATTGTATTGTCTGGAGGTGTAGTAAGTAGGATACCTTTTGGTGCTGAAGATGATTTTTCACATTTACAGAATCCTAGAAATGTCTTTCCATTCTAAAAATATTAATCAAGTGGATTTTTATGTTCCCTGTGAACTGCATACTTAACAGCCAAGGTGACTCATATGAAATAATTTTCATCCTTTTGACTCTTGGTGATATATAGAAATTCATGTTTCTTTTTTGTCTTTAAGAACCAAATGTCTGAAATTCAGGAACATATTTTGAAGAATTTAAGAAATATTTTTGTTTTATTTAAGTAAAATTATTGATTGATGATTTTTCCATTGAATGCCAATAAAAACATGATATATTTTATAATTTATTTTGTTGAACATTATTTTTCATCACTTTAGGGATGTTTTTTCTTTTTTCTTTTTTTTGGATATTCTTTGACAGTACTTTTTGAACTTTCTTGTAGACCAGTTAGTAAGTAAATCTAAAAAATAACTGTTATTAATGCATTGTTCAGTAGCTTATATCTGTGTGCTTTAAGTTAACATTGAAGAAAATATTTTTGCTAAGTTGTAAAACTCAATTTTATATTTTAAAAATAAGCACATTGAGAATCTTTCACTGAATCTTAATCACTTGATGTTTCGTTATTGTTTGTAGAGGACCCTGGGTTCTTGGGGATTCTGCTTGTGGAGTTAAAAATTCTTATAAGTTCTAGCCTGGTGGAAAAGAAGTTTATCTGAGGACAGCCTATAAGTATGAAGAGATTTATCACCTCAGGTGGTGAAGTTTTTTCAGCTGTAAGAATTGACCAGACTATTTCTTAAGTAAGATAAGAGTTGCAATATATTTCTCTTTAAGGAGAATTCACACTGATAAAAATCACAGATCATTGAAGCAAGTATGTTGAGATAAGTGTGATATAAAACTGTATTTTTGAGATTTTTTTTAAGAAAGTGGGAAAAGTTTTTTATAGTTCATGAATAATTATAAATGAACTACTAGAAGGTTAGAATTTCTCCCCTCTTTCCACCTTCCCCCACTCCTTTTCAGTTTCCCACTCCTTCCTTTTCCTTTCTGGATCTTCTTCCTTACTTCTTTCTCTTTCCCTTCTTTCCCCTCTTTTTATTATTGTTTATTTTGTTTTAAAAATTTAAAGAAAGACTAGTCTTGGTTAGATATCATTTATTCAGAGGACCTTTGATAAATTCAGGATCTGATCTGGGTTGATTTGCCCCTCACTTAATTGTTCCTGCTTTCAGCTAAGAAGTTGCTAACTCAGTAAGTCTGCCAGTCTCAGCTTTCCTGGTAGCTGGGATTACCAGTGTTAACCACTAGCTGAGCCATTTCTGTCTTTGAAACTCTTGAATCAGTTCTTTCTTTTCTGTTGTCACTCTTAAAAATTTACCACAGGGCTCCAAAATATTTTTTTTAATTTATTTTTTATTATTAATACTTTTTATTTGCAAAACATATGTATGGGTAATTCCTAAACATTAACCCTTACAAAGCTTTCTGTTACAAATTTTCCTCCCTACTCCTCACCCCTCCCCTAGATAGCAGGATATCCACTAACATGATAATTATGTTACAATACTTAAATCAAATATATGTATACTTATTGCCACACATCATTTTTTTGTTCAGGAGAAATCGTATCTATAAGAGAGAATAATCCGATAAAGGAAATACAATGCTAGCAAACATCAATAGAGAACATGAAAATGTTATGTTGTAGTCCACATTTCACATCCCTCTCTCTGGGGAAGGCATAATATATGGCCTTCTTCACTGAACAATTGTAATTGGTTTGAAGCATTTCATTGTTGAAGAGAGTCATGTCCATAAGAACTGATCCTCATATAGTACTGTTGTTGCCGTGTACAACGATCTCCTGATTCTGCTCGTCTCACTCAGTATCAGTTCATGCAAGTCTCTCCAGGCCTCTCTGAAATCGTCCTGCTGGTCATTTCTTACACAGTAATAATATTCCATAATATTCATATACCATAATTTGTTCAGCCACTCTCCAATTGATGGGCATCCCTTCAGCAAAATATTTTTCTTTGGCCTCAAAAAGAACACTTTTTTTGCCCAATTGGCTTTTTTTTGGGGGGGGGGAGGAATATTTGTTTTCATTTATTTATTTTATTAAAGCTTTTTATTTTCAAAACATATACATGGATAATTTTTCAACCTTAACCCTTGCAAAAACTTGTTTTCTAAGAGGGTGATATATTTGTAAAGTACTTTCCAAACTTTAAAATCCTATATAAATGCTAGCTATTATGATGATGATATTTTATTAATTATAGATATTGTCTGGTGGCATATATTTTCATGTATGTTATCCTTCTGCTCCTTTATGGTAGGATCAATGTTAAAATTATCTTTTTTATCTTCTCCACCTCCAAATTATGGTCTTCTCTATATTTAATGGTACTTAAACATTTGAAGGTTGTATAATTGAAGAATGGGTTGTTGAAAGGTTCATTTCTGGCCTTATATAACCAAGATAACTAATATCAGATATTCAAAATGTTACTTATTAGGTTTTATTCTAAGAAATTTTTTCTAATTGGAATAGGGAATTTATTTTTAAAGGAAGAGCCATTAAATCAAGAAAGTAATTAAGCTTCATTATTTTAGTGGAAACTTTTGGCTTTAAAATTCATAAAGGAAGTTTGTTCTAGAAAATATTTTGGCTTCTTTATTTTGGCCTGCTTAATTTTTATGGGATGTTGATCTTAGCCAGATTGAAAGAGATTTTGGAGGGGACAATTAAAATGTTAAATATCCTCATTAAAATAATTTAAATGCATAAATTAGTAAACACCATTTAAAAAGTTTTGTCTTGAAATGAAATTATAAAAGGATTTGGTTTGAAATAATATGTATGACTGCTATTTAGTTATTACCCTTTTACAGAAGGGTACAAGACTATTATAGATGTGGCTTGCCTTGTTTTCTGCTCAGAAATCTTTTAAAGATAAGTAATTTAAGAGCAACATAGTATAAAATGAAATTTTATCATCCACAAAGATGTGTCAGTTACTATATATGTAAATTAGCATACTAAGCTTAGAATTGGTTGGGGCTTTGTTGGTCAGTTCTGACTCCATTACCTTATAAATAAGAGTTCAGATGAGTGGCTAATAGTCACTGATTGTAGCCTGTGCATTTAATTTTGAATCCACTGTTCTCTCCACTGGGTCTTCCTTCTTATTCTACCTGAATGACTTGTGATAGTCAATGTCTGTAGTGCATAGATATTGTTCTTTTCTAAAATAAAATATTTAAAAATTATTTGTAAGTTCACTCTGGGTATTGATTTTTTTGTGTGTGTGTGAATACAAAGGTAAGTCTTAGCATGTAGTATATTGTGTGTCATAAACAAGCCAACTATCAGCAAATTAGTTGATGATACTTTTGTTGATATTTCTGTTCTCCAGTTAATGATTTAATTACTATTGTTAGAAACTTTTACTTTATAAAGAATTTTTTGTTAATTTGTTAGCATCATTTTGCATTTCATCAGGGACAATACATACTCTCTTGGTATACTTATAATATTCCTGTTTACATTAAAGAAATAGGTCACTAAACTGAAAACAGGCATATTAGCATAGGCAAGATTTTATACTTTATACACAGAAGTTGGTTATTAGGTAGGCAGAGACAAATCATATTAGTGTAGAAGTCAGGATTTATGTTGGACTTTATTTTTTTTTAGTTTTTTATTTTCATAATATATGCATAGTTTTCAACATTCATCCTTGCAAAACCTTGTATTTTAAATTGTTTCTCCCTCCCTTATTCTCACTCCCTCCCCTACATGGCAAGTAGTCTATGTTAAACATGTGCAGTTCTTCTATACATATTTCCACAGTTATGCTGCACAAGAAAAACCAGATCTAAAAGGAGAAAAAAAGATGAAGAAAACAAAAAGCGAGCAAACAATAACAAAAAAAAAAAAAAAAGGTGAAAATACTATATTGTGATCCACATTCAATCCCCATAGTCTTCTTTCCGGGTACAGATGGCTCTCTTCATCACAAATGTATTGAAATTGTCTGAATCATCTCATTGTTGAAAAGAGCCACGGTGGAAAGGATTTTAGAGATTAATTTGTTGATTAGTGTCCTTAAGCCCCCATTATTGGAAATTGCTTTATTTTCTAACTTAAAAGGAAGCATTTAGGATTTTTAAATTTAACCCCTATACTAACTGAAATTTAAAAAGCTATTTCTTTGGAATTCTGAGGCCATTTTCAGTATAGGTGCATCCTGCTTTTAGAACATGTAACAAGTGAAAGACTGAACTTTTAGATCTTAAAGCTTAGTAATTTAAATTATATAAAAATCTGCTGAGATAAGTTGAATGGAGATAAAGTTGTGGGGCAGATTGTATCACTATAAAGTGTGGTCTCAGAGTTCCTGTCAACAATAATGCTAATAATGATATATTTACTGATGGAAGAAACAAGTACACATTCTTTCCAAGTAATAAAAGACTCTGAAAAATTGGTCACATACTTGATCATAGAGCCATCCCTTGTAAATTTTTAAAAAGCAATTTTTCCATTTACAATGTAATAAATACACAGAAACCAACAACAATGTAAATAGGACACAAAAGGTTACAAAGAAACAATAATCCTTCCTAGACTAAAGAGGACAGAAAAATGAGAAAATATTCAAAAAATAACTCTGTTACCACATAGCAGTCTGTGTAGTGTATCCAAAGCAATTCTTGGAAAATTTATAACACTTATTTCCTGTAATTAGAAAGAGAAGAGATACTAAATGAATTAAGTGTGAACTTAATGATATTAGAAATAAAATAAAATGATAGTTTAAAGAAAAGTAGAGGGACAGCTAGGTGGCACAGTGGATAGATCATCAGCCCTGAAGTCAGGAGGACCTAAGCTCAAATCCAACTTCAGACACTTTAATACTTACTAGCCATGTGACCCTGGGCAAGTCACTTAACCCCAGTTGCCTCAGGGGGAAGAAAACATAGAAAAGGAGAGAAAATATTAAGAACAGGAATAAATAGACTAGAAAATGCAAAAAAAAATCCTTTGAATTAACAAGTAAAATAGACTTTAAAATCATCTCAAACACCTGTTACATGCAAGGCACTGTTCAACATCCTTGGAAAAGGCAAAAAAACTATCTCTGCCATTTAAGAAACGCACATTTTGTCGGGAGGTTGGATTTGATACACACACACACAGGTAAACTTAAATCTTTCTGGTGGTATGTTAAAAAATGACATCAGGACATCCAAGAAATTACAGGTGAGCTGAACCTTAAGGAGAATGATAAATCCAGTCATTTTCCAACCCTGCCAATCTATCAGTGAACACTTATTAAGCTCATGCTGTATGTCAGACACGGGACAACCAGGTGGGACAGTGGCTAGAACGCCAGGCCTGGAGTCAGAAAGATTTATCTTTTTGAGTTCAAATCTGGCCTTTATCACTTCCTAGCTTTATGACCTTGAGCAAGCCCCTTAACTTTGTTTGCCTTAGTTTCCTCACCTATAAAATGACCTGGAGAAGGAAATGACGAATCATTATTTTTGATTAGAAAACCCCAGATGGGATCTCTGAGAGTCACACATGGATGAAAATGACTGAGCAATAACAAAATGGGCCGGACACTGTGTTAAGAACTGGGTTTAGGAAAAGATGAAAGACAGTACTTGATCTTAAGGAGCTTATTTTTAATTTTTTTTTTTTGTTGTTGAGGCAATTGGTTTAAGTGACTTGCCCAGAGTCACACAGTTAGGAATTGTTAAGTGTTTGAGACCAGATTTGAACTCCGGTACTCCTGACTTCAGGACTGGTGCTCTATCTACTGTGCCACCTAGCTGTCCCAGGAGCTTCTTATCCAATGGTGGGAGAATATGTAATTAACTATATAGGAAAACTCTTTGTAGGATAAACAGGTAATAATTAAAGAAGAGACTTATGAAAGGCTTCCAGTAGAAGATAGGACTGAAAGGAAGTCAGGGAGATTAGTAATCTGAGTGGAGGATTTCAGGCAAGGGGATCCCACCAGAGACAGAGGCTAGAGCTGAGAGATGAAGAGTCTTCTTTGTGGAACAGGCAGAAGGCTAGTGTCTGAATTGGGAAGTAAAGTATAAGAAGATTGGAGAGTAGGAAGTGTATGTGAGGGACTATGTTGTGAAGAACTTTGAATACCAGTCAGAGAGTTTTGGAAGCCACTGGGGTTTGAATAGGGGGTGATAAGATGGAGGACATTTTAAATGGCAGACATTTTAAAAAAGTCACTTTAATACCTGAATAGAGAGTAGACGGAGATGGAGAGAGACTTGAAGCTGGTCAACCTACTAGCAGACTATTGCAGTAAGCAGCCTGTGACGAGGGCCTGCAGTAGAGGGGTATAGAAGGGAACACATTTGAGAAATATTGGAAAGGTGAAATCAGCAGACCTTGACAACAGCTTGGCTATGGAGAGGTGAGAGATAGTGAGGAATTCAGCATAATTAAATTGAGAGCCTGAGATTGGTGTTGCCTTCTACAGTCATAGAGAAGGTAGAGTTTTTGGGAAAGATAATGATTCTGTTTTGGACATATTGAGTTTAAGATAGTTGCTAAACATCCATTTTGAAATATCTCAATGGTATTTGAAAGTGGGAGCTTGAAAGTTCATCTAAGAAATTGAGGCATGAAAGCTCAATTTGAGAATTATCAATATATAAGAAATAGAGTAGTGGATCAGTGGAATAGGTTAGGTTCACAGGACAAAATACTCAATGACAATAGTAATCTAGTGTTTGATAAACCCAAAGACCTCAGTTTTTGGGATAAAAACTCACTATTTTACAAAAACTGCTGGGATCATTGGAAACTAGTATGGAAGAAATTAGGCATTGACCCACACCTAACACCCTATACCAAGATAAGGTCAAAATGGATTCATGATCTAGGCATAAAGAATGATATTATAAACAAATTAGAACAATGTAGGATGGTTTACCTCTCAGACCTGTGGGGAGGGGAAAGGAATTTGTGACCAAAGAAGAACCAGAGGTCATCATTAATCACAAAATAGATAAGTTCGACTATATCAAGTTAAAAAGTTTTTGTACAGACAAAATGAATGCAGACAAGATTAGAAGGGTAGCAGTAAACTGGGAAAATATTTTTACATCCAAAGGTTCTGATAAAGGCCTCATTTCTAAAATATATAGAGAATTGACTCAAATATATAAGAATTCAAGCCATTCTCCAATGGATAAATGGTCAAAAGATATGAACAGACAATTTTCAGACGAAGAAATTGAAACTCTTTCTGGTCACATGAAAAGGTGCTCCAAATCACTATTGATCAGAGAAATGCAAATTAAGACAACTCTGAGATACCACTACACACCTGTCAGATTGGCTAAAATGACAGGAAATGATAATGATA